>WMED01011562.1:0-15204 GCA_019650415.1 Pipa parva
GAGAAGCCAGCGCTGTCTGACTGAGAAGCCAGCGCTGTCTGACTGAGAAGCCAGCGCTGTATCTCCTCCCAACTTGCTTCCCCGTTGGTGCCAAATTCCTTAAACATCATGTTCATTGCAGGGGCCAATGAGAACGCTCCCCGCAATGAGCGTGATGATGTATGAGCCCAGTGAAGGAAGTTGGGAGGAGTTGCGGTGCTGACTTCTTAGTCAGCCAGCGCTGTGAAGAATCATCGGGTGCCGGCTAATTACAGCACAGCTCATGCTGTGACATGAATCGGCTCTATATAAGGTAAGTATTTTAACCCTGCTTTTTAATTTTTTTGCTTTAGTTCTCCTTTAAAGTGATGTATCCTTGTGATCTTATACTGTATTGTTTAATGCAATTTCCCATGTCTGTATTTTATTTTTATTCTGAATTGTACAGCACTGCATATGTTTATGGTGATTTATAAATAAAATTATACATACATACACAGCACAATAGCATTTTCTACATGCGCTGTGATACTAACATTTTTGGTTGACCTGTGATACTAACATTTTTGGTTGCACAACAATGCATCTTAGGCATGCACAGTATGCTGCAGAGCATCAAGGGCATGTGGGGACACAGCACAGCAATCTGCATCTGTCAAAATCATTGACCAAATGCAGTGTCCAAAAAGAGCCCTTGGCAAGTGTCTAGGGACTGGCACAGCAGAATGGAAATCCAGAGCCACAAAAGAAATAGTTAAGCAGGTTAACAGGCAGCACTGGAGGAGGAAAGTGATCTTTGCAACTCCCTGCCACAGGGAGCTGTACACTGTAGGAATAAACTTGGGCACTGTAGCTTTAAAACCTTGAGAGCTGTGAGGGGTAATGCTGATCATGGGAAGCTGGATGTTTCAGTGGTGCTGAGAAAGGGAGAGGCAGCTCAGGTTTCACTGGAGGAGTGCAGGTAGGAAGCAATGGCAGAGCACCAGACATTTAAGGCATGCAGATTGTTCAACAGGCTGGAAAACTTGATTAGCAGTGAACAGGATAGCTGGAAACACAGGGAGGCTGCTGTGATGACTGGAGGCAGTTAATCATGGCTGAGAGATTGGTGCTGGGAACAGATAACAGGATCTCTGAACACAGGACAAAGGTCAGGAACTATGGGAGCTCAAAAATAAACAAGGGGGTTGGTGTGGTCAGTTTCAATAGCATTAGGGCTAATAATTAAAGGGCTTCAACCCTGTTTCCTGACAGGGTCTTGTGACAGTATCTGCAAAGCATTTGGGCATATGGGGTAAGCAGATCATTTAGTAAGTAGGGGTGCTGCAGAGCATCTGGTAGCGCTGCACAAAGTTTGAAATATTAGGCACAGCAGATCAACTGGGATGTGTTTGGAAGCCCTGAAAAGGATCAATGCAACTATGAAGAGACACTGTATAAATACTGCACTTATTGCCTGTGGGGAAACATCAAAGAATGTACGATATATCTAAGAACCTGCACAGTGTCAGGGGTATGTCCAATGGGGAAACTGTTGTAGAGCAGGAATATTTTTGTGGTGTTAACTGCACAGCACCTAGGGGTTTGTCTGATGGGTATTTCAAGCAAGCCTCAGCACAGGCTGCTTTACATGTTTCCCATACTTCAATTAAAGGTCTCCACTCAGGCTAGAAAAGCAGTAGTAAGATGCCAATGCTACCTCCAACCAGTGAGCATATAGAAGGTAAATCCTTTCAGACCTGTATTATTAACTGAGGAATGCGTTCTGCACACTTTATATGTCTTTGGGGTGTTTGGTTTACACTCTGAGTAATGTGCCCTGCACCAGATTTTGGCACTGAATAATGTGATCAGCATCCACCATATAAACTGGCTATGGGTTTAACATCTGAGATTTTGCTGCTGCAGCTCTCCCACATAGTACAGTTCTGTAGGAAGAGATTAGACACTATAAATGCCAAAACTAATTTCAAAACTTGAATAAGCATTGAATAGTGTGGCAATGGTCATACAAAGTGGGCTTGATTACTCAGTATCCCCACTCCTAAACTGTCACATGTCAGTGAAGCCAGACTGATAAAAAGAAAATTTAGATGCATTTTTTTTTACTGGGTTTTCCACTGTGAAGGTAACAATTAAGGAATAAGACCATATTGTGTATTTCAAACATTCATTTGTTTTGTGACGGTTGTTTAAAGTGCAAAGTTGCTATCTAGTAGGGTTTCTACAGTACTCTGTTAGGATTCCATTTGCCTATTAGAAAAAAATGTTGTGTTCTTTGTTGTTCCATGTGATCAAGATCATATAAAGATAAGTCAAAGGGGCAAAACGGTGGAACATTTTTTTCATTGCATTTTACAGATTGTGTGATCTCTGCCTATTGCCTGCTGCCTTCCAGATTATGCCTTTTTTTTTTACTATGAACCGCCCTTTCTAACAATTCAATACAGGAAATATTGCTCAAAAACGATTTGCCACTTCTGACCTGGTGTAATCCATTATTTGCTAACTGGAAATTTGTAATAACTATACCAGAACCATTAAACACAGAAACAGTCAGCTACATAGACAGCAGATGCTTTATTATGAATTCTAAGGGTCTGAGGAGCCAGAAATAAAACTAACATTTGGGCTATTCCTTGCAGTCCATTTTTCCACATCTGCGTAGAGCATAGTGAAATCTTTTGTTTACTTTACCTTCTGTTCTTTAAAATTCTAGACCTAGATTAATCTTCATAAAGAGCTTTACAAAATGCAAAACTGTACTTATGAATATAGGTGGTAATTAAAATACTTTTAATTCTTCTGCTACAAATTAGAGACCCACATAATCAAATAGAAGTTTGTTTGTTTTTTTAACTCATTTAAGCAATAAATACTTTACCAGCTTAATTTTCAAAACCTGAAAATGACCATCATATTGTTCCTTTTATAAAGAGTGTGAAGAGGTGATTCTCAGTTCCATAAGCCAGAGTAGTGAGAGCAGGAGAAGGTTTTAAGATGTAGGTCAGAAGCAGAGCTTTGCATTGTAAAAGAAATCAGGAGAACAGATAAATAAGGAGGTGTTACATTGCTGTGGCTACTGACAGTTCAATTTAGAAGTTTACATTTAAGTGGATGTGAAAAAAGAATCAAGGAATATATTATACATTAATGAAGCAGATGTAGAACAGCATGTTATGGAGATAATTTAGAAGGAGCTTGTAGGATAAATTAGAATAAAAATATCCAGGTAAGAGGAACATCCTGTATCTATGAGACAGTTTAAACACTTGACCTGTTAAAGTAACCTAGCAACTTGGAAAAGGCTCTGAGATAGATAAAACAAGTTTGGTTGGTAGCTGCCAAATCATATGATCTATTAATCAAAGAGCGAAGGAAACTCCTTTTAGATCCCTATTTAAATCCTCACTGCCTGTTATTTTTCCTTAATACTATATAGTGAGGGTTCCTCTTATAGAGATATTCTTGTGTGGCACCACTTGCTGTGAGTAAAAAAGGGATTGAAATTGTAAATGCTTGACTTTTAAAGGTATTTGATAGATATTTGCCTTTTCAATTTGTCATGAGTTAATGTAGTAAAAGATAGTTAAAGGTAATTTGGAGGTAGGTATATTTTTCATTTCTAGGACATTGGTATTGGTATGTTTGAAAAACATCTAATAGACAGAGATCAGTAATCAAATGTATCACTTTCTGAGACCATGACAGAGCTTGTAAGAAGGTAATAGTATTATACATAGCTGATGCCATGGTATTTGGAAAAGGCAAAGCTTCTAGTAGTGATTAGTGCTCTACTTCCTTTAGTAATAATGCTGTAAAGGGTAGTACTGCCTACCAGGTTGGTCTCTTCTATTTTGATATCAAGATTAAGGATTGGATATTATTATTTCAGGTATGTGAAATTTCCAATATGCTAATGATTTGTGGAAAAATCTAAAATATTACCATCAGTATGTATTTTAATTTCCCTAGAGATCATTTGTTCTGGCTAGTTAGAAGGAATCCATCCAATAGAAATATACCAGCTATAGGGTCTGTATATAATGCCATAGCATTGTTGAATTGCACCAATATATGACCAGAGAGAAAGCAAAGATATTGGCTGAGGATTGTTGTGTATTTGTCTGACTTGAGGACATTTGCTAATCATGACTTGGAGCATTTATTTAATATACCGTATATTCTTCTTTCACAGCCTTGGACTTAATTTATGTGCTAATAATGGATTAGCTTTATTACCTTGGGAATAGTAAAAATGTATCAGAATGCAAATGCTAGCTCAGTTTTTCAAGGAATTAATTCCTCATTGGTTACCGTTAATTGTAATTTTTGTTTTATTTTGTTTGATAGGGTTTATTTTATATTCAGTCAACATTGAATAGAGCCTTTTCTATTTCCTTGTTGTGTTGTTTGATTTGTTCTTTAGGAAAAAGTCTTGTTTAATGAATTCATCTCTAGCTGTAGCCTTGGACAGGCAGGTATTATATGGAAGATTGGGAGTTACATTATGGGAAAAATATTCTTTGATTGTATGAGAAAGCCAAGCCTGCACATTTTGATCTGATAAAATAGAATTATGTAATCCCCATAGTCTATTAGAACTGTATAGATAAGGCTGTGGAATCTCCAACCTCTGTCAGTGTGTTAAGACCAACTGAAGCTCCCTTATGCCAGGGTGATTTTTGATACACATTTAATTCTGCCGTGCCAGGGCCACACTAACTGATGATTTTTCAGACTTTAGGTGCACATTTAATTCTGCCGTGATTTGGGCAGCCGTGGATTTATGTTTTTTGGATACAATTTGGGTTAGCACCCGAACATCCCTTTCAGACAGCTTCCTCTTGCGTCCACAGTTAATCCTGTTGGATGTGTTTCGTCCTTCTTGGTGGTATGCTGGCATTACCCTTGATACCGTGGCTCTTGATATATCACAAAGACTTGCTGTCTTGGTCACAGATGCACCAGCAAGACGTGCACCAACAATTTGTCTTCTTTTGAACTCTGGTATGTCACCCATAATGTTGTGTGCATTGCAATATTTAGAGCAAAACTGTGCTCTTACCCTGCTAATTGAACCTTCACACTCTTCACGCTCTTACTGGTGCAATGTGCAATTAATGAAAATTGGCCACCAGGCTGGTGCAATTTAGCCATGAAACCTCCCACACGAAAATGACAGGTGTTTCATTGTCTAACCCCTATAGATCTGAATTTAATTGAAGGGAAGCTACTTGCCCCTTTAGTTGATCATGAAATCAATGAGTTTGTTGTTGGAGTGAATCTAGTGTTGCATTTTGTGCTTCAGATAGTCTGTGCAGCTTTGCAAGTCCTTTATCTCTATGTGGAGCTCTCGGATTGCAGCCTTTACATCTTGCTCCACGTTTCCTTAAAATTCTTGTAACAAAGTCAGAGACCATTTCTGAGTATGGCAATACATTTTAGAGCAGAAGGGAAAAAGGTGAGTTATCCATTTTCTAAATCTCCTTGCCTATTTGGTCAGATGCTACACTTGTTGGTGAGGATTGTATTGCTAATTTGCTGGAAGCTCTTAAAAGTTGTGTCTAGCTTAGTAGAATTAGCGTAGCATTGCATATCCCACAATCTGGAAATTTTTTAGACTATTCACTGTATCGCTGCAGCTGATGTGGCAAGTAGATGTGTACCAACACAGGAACAAAGGCTAGAGAGATTCAATGCTGATATTTCTTTGGGGAAATTGTGAGTGTATTTCTTTTTTGAAACACCTATCTGTGGTTAAAAGATTTCTGCAATAAGGCGTCTCTCCTATTTTTTTCTCCTTTTGATCAAGTGCGACTTTCCAAACCTCGATTGTGAATTGCGTGTTGTAAAGAATTTTGTGGATAAGGGAGTGTACAGCAGATCTGGAGCTAAAATTTCATATTCAAATGGGACTGAAATAGCATTTTAAGTGACTGCATCCAAGTGTTCACATTACTTACATTTATATTCACAGAGTCTGCATTCTTCCTTTATACACTGGTTTCTCTAAACAGAACCATATTTCTGCGCAATAGGATATTGATATAAATCCACATTCATATTTTATAATTATAAACCTATTTGCTTGTCTAGATCTGTTTAAAATGTATTACTTACATGATAAAACAGGAGAAAATAAGCAGCTGAAACAATGGTTAATAATATGTCTAAAATTCTAAATATAACAAACCTAATTTATATTAATGGCATTGTTGGGTAACAATTTGGCCACTGCATGATGCCTTGAGCAATGGAAAATCACTGCATCCTAAACAGCAGGAAACGGATGTTCTAGTTAGATATGAAATTGAGGTGCACATCCAAAACAAGAATTATATTAATATCAAGCAAAGTAATTGGCAAACACCGCTGCTGTGAAATTAAAAATGCATTGCTATTCAGAGAAATCAAAACTGGTGCCCCTTAGGTTGCCCTCCAGCCACTAACATTTCGCTCAAACTGTGTACATCACCAAAAAAGGAGAGGACTAAAATGGATGAATTAAATATTTTGTATTGAGTTAATAATAGCATAACCGGTGCTCTCATAAAAATAGAATGTGATTACAGCATAAGCTAGCTATGAAAATTCAACTGTTTTTAGGAACATTTAAAATGTTTAAAAAAAAAAAAAACAGCATGAGGCAGATTTTCTAGCATTATATATGCATATTATTAATGGATCCTATTATTAAGAAATAATGATGCTCAATGTAAGCATTTCTAAGTGATATCACTGCAGATACAAAACAAAATGGAAGACATAGTTAAAATGGCTGATAATTAAATGTGTCTTAGACAATTATTTTGGTCTCTGGCTCAGGCTTGGAGTGGCCTCCCAGGGCACAGGGAGAAATCCTGGAAGGCTTTAGCTTTGATGGACCCTGTCCTCCACTTTACTTTATTAGCACTGCTATGATTCCCTATTAGGATCACTGCTGTAGTTATACACACTGTCTATCTTCGCTTCCACGCTAATTGATTCCTGTTTTTTTTTTGTTCTGTCATCAATATGAAATTTTCTTCACTGCTGAATAAATTTTTAGTGCACCATATAGGTTTCTTTTCTTGTCTAATATTTACATTTTCCTTATGGTAGCACCTTATTTAACAATCTTAAAATAATTACAAATGAATGGGTGTGCCTAAATCCACTTTTTTTCTTTTGTCTAATTCCTGCACATTGAGCGCCTGACTTACTCAATCAGTGATACACAGGAAGTAGTGCGCAATTGAGAAAGGACACAGGGCATGCAGGCCTTTAAGGTTTGGGCACAGTGTTTGGGTGAGTTTAATATATTGGGGCTTATTCATTAAAGTGTGAATGAAGTTGGCATCAGTTTGGGTTGCTACATTCTGACAGTCGTGAATTCCCTACTAATAATATACTAAGTGGTGGATTCCCTTAGGAAAGAAATGAACAGCGGCAGATGCAACTTCTTGTATCGTGTGGCATAGCCAGTTGAACAGTAGTAGGATGAAGAGTGATGCATAATGATGAGAATTTCACCAGTGAAGTCCAGTGAGGTCATTCTCACAATGTCCCACTAACAGTATTATGTGAATATTACATTCCTTTCTATGTCACCATATCCCTAGTTAATGCTTTCACTTGGTCACAGTATTTATTGTCTTTTCTTAATTGAACTGTCATATTGCACCACATTGGAGCACTGCCATCAATCCCAACTTTGCTACTTTGATCTGACAAAGTCAAACTGACAAATTTGACACAGTATACACTGGCAAGTTTGCTACCTTACAAGCTCCAATGCTTGATGAATAGCTGAACTATATACAGTATACTATATGTGTTCATGTGCATGCAAAGTGGTGCAAAGTGCTCTGTAACTCCATGACTGTCATCAATGCACAAAACAGATGCAAATTTGTGGCGTTTGTTGAAAATGCAAAGATGGGGAAGTGGCAAATGAATGTGAATTTGGACCTTGATGCAATTGTTCACAATTTCATGAATAAGCCCCTAATTAATGTATATATGAGTAAGTATTGATATGAGTAAGTAAATGTGTGGGGGGTATATGTCTATATGCATGTAGTAAGAAAGATGAGTACTGTAGTATTATATGATACTTTATTTGGACTAACAGTTCATTGTATAAGACAAGCTTTCAGGAGATATTCTCTGTTCCTCAGGTCAAATCAGTAATCTCAGTATCATATAATTCTACAGTACTCATCTTTCTTACTATTCAACTGGGCTAATATGGCTGAAACCATTTTTTTGCCTGTATGCATGTAGGTAAGTGTATACAGAGGGTGAAATAATTATTGACCACATCACCAATTTTCTACTTAAATACTGTACATCATTTCATATCCAACAGAAGCTACAGGCAATAGCACACAATACACTTTCAAGTATCTGGTTGGAAGCTCCATAAAACTTATGAATATACTACCCCTGCTCATATTTCCAGGGGCATAACAATGGAGTCATACTGCCCCTACTTCCAGCCCTGCAACATATGAACCCAGCACCCCCACCCCTTGTACACATGGCACATGTGGAGCTTTTAGAGTCAAACTGAAATGATTTCTGGCAACTGAGTTTCATGTAACAGAAATAAATCACAATATATTGTGTGTTTCAGTAAGGAGGCAAGATCTGATCAGAAAACTCTAAATACTCTGATCTACAACATAAAAAGGATTACATTGACAGTTTACCTTATCCTTTAACTGAGGCAATAATAAAAATTAAAAAAAACTCCATCTTGCAGGGTAGAATTCATTTCAATATATTCCTGCCTCCCTCTGTATAATTCAGCACACTAATACAGCCTATATTTCAGACCTTCTACAATTACATTTCCCAGAATACACAGTAGAAGAAGCCCCACCCACACTGAAGTTTAAAAAGCTTTCCAATCATAATGTTAACATTTGTCAGTATCCCTTAAAGCTAAGGTGCATTTTCTAAGTCGTTAGAATATATTTTGTTTTTGTTTTTTAATATTTCATGATTTCATAGAAATAAACATATATTCATTCCATAAATGCTATTTTACCCAGGTGAGTGGGAAAGGTCTTTCAAGATCAGAATGATCTATTCTGTTTGGCAGAAGTCTTACGATGGAAGATCAAGTGCAGCATACTGTCCAACAGACCATGAATTAATCGGACCAGAAAGGAAAATTGCTTCTCTAGGAATTTTGCTTTACTGAAACATCTCATACATTGCAAGGTTATACAGTAAATAAATCTATTCTGACCCATGAACATGGCATTTCTTGCATACTGTTCAACAGGACATGAAACTAGGCAGTTAAGCATGTGGTCAATAATTCCAACAAATTATTAGCAAGGCATCCATAATTAGAAAAATGTATTTTTACACTGTTGAAACTGATGTTCGAATAATTATTTTCTGGAGTAGTAAAGAAATTCAAAAGCTACGCAAAGATGTAACCTTTACTTGCCAGATATTACAGTGGGGAAATTTCAGGAAATAGAGGTAGAATTTGGCTTTATAGTATTTACATTGAAATATTCAAAGAATCAAAAGGGCATAGGTTTATCTTCATGGAGAACCTTCTTTATCTAGATATTAGTATATGATGGTGTCATATAAAAACAGTTTGATGATTAAAAATGGAGTGTAAAGGTTTGAGTCCCTAAGGCCAGGGTCAGACTGGCGGATAGGTGCGCATATGTGCACGCTGTTTTAAAAAAAAAGTGCTTCACGAAAATACTCCAGTGCATTTACACTGGTAAATTTTTGTGACCTGTTTTATATATAAACAATAGCACTTACTCATCACTTTTCTTCCCTATATGACCCCTTCTGTTCAATTCCCTTTGCTACTAATCTAGTCGCATTGTTCACGTTTGCGTCCATACGCTCAAAAAAACTCAACATGTTCCTCTCTATGAAATGCAATTGTGACACTGTACGTGTATCAGTCATTACTTTCAATGGTTTTTTCTCGACTCGTATTTTTGGCCTATTTTTGCGACATGTTTTTTTTCTTAAAATTACACGCCAGTGTGATCCTAGCCTTACAAAGTAGGTTCCCTCCATCCATACAACAGTAAATGTAAGGATCAAAGACTTTGTGTTTGAAGATACAGTTTACAAGAATATATAAAAAAAAGTTCATACAGTGGCCAAACATTATCAAGTGAAATCTTTGGAATGTGTGGCCAGTATACTATTCTTTTTATTATAGTTATGGTAGTCTGATTGTTCAAAGCCAGAATTGCATTTCCCATGAGATAACAAAGCTTGATCAGATAAGGAATGACCAATGTTAAAAAACTAACTGGTAGAATAAAATGGACTATGCTCCTACATATGTTATTTATAGGTCAGGTTTCACATGTATTAGTAGTGGATGATAAGAAGGTTATTTAGATGAAGTCTAATTCATTAATTATGTTTATATCACAGAAACCTCAGAAGAACAGAGTGCCGGATGCTTAAAAAGACAGATTGGATTCTAATGCTCCAAGAAAATATGCCAAAGTAAAGATTTTCTGATGGGGAGATTCTGTTTGCCAACCCATAAACATTAAATCTTCTTGATTCTTTTTTTTTTCTTTGAAACACATTTCATATTGACTGCTGTTTATTAAAATGCTATGCCTATTTCTTTTATACAACACACACACAAATAATTGTGATGAACTGTTTCACATATACATACTTTCATTATTGAAGTATACTTTATCCATATCTTCATGCTTGTCTCATCCCCATTGTATAATGCCATAGAATATGCTGGCACTTTATAAATAAAACACAGATTGAAAGCAAAAGTGTCTATCATCCAATGTTTCTTCCACTACATAATAAGTTCAATTCATTGCACAATATTTGCTTTCATTTTTTCCAGCAAAGTTTGATAGTAAAATGTACATTTTCACATCATATGCTTAAGTGAAGTCCTTTAATAATTCAATTGATGACACTCAGGCCTACTCAGCTAGAACTGTTCTTTTTAGGTTTATCAACTTGCACATAAGGGAAAATACACAGTGTAAGAAACAACTCAAATGGCAGCATCCATCCCCTCAGGATACACTGTGGGTAGAAGACCTACTTGTTGATGGATGTTGTTTACACTAAAACTTTTTTTGTGGCCATTCCTATTGTACAACTGTTAAATCAACTTTCCTAGATCAGTGGTGTTCAAGCACCAAATGGTGTATCCCAGTCCATATCCTGGAACACTGAGCAGCTGCAACAATCAGGCCATCAATGAAAAACAATAATATGTTATCATTCTGATCTATGATCCACAATATATGCTGAAAGTTTTAATATTTACCACTGCTGCTCATTATCTGTATTTCCCCATGCAACCATGACTTTACGTTATGTGCCCTTAGTCACATACAGTGCATTACCCAGAGTGCATGTCGGTCAAGATACTGCAATGTGAATTCTAGTGGATGAAGAGCAAGCATGGTGAAATTGGGATAAATGTTTTTGTACAAAGCTTCAAATACAGTGAATTGTGTCTAACTACAATGTTCCCCATCTCGGGAATACTTCCCATTATCTCCCCATATAATAACAAATTGTGGCAACAGACTTACCATTTTTACTATGTAATCAGAAATGTCAGTCACCTCTATCAGTTTGTTTTCACAAGGGCAAACTGGGCAGACCCCCAGCTCAGGCTTAATGTAGAACATCAAAAAATCAAGCAGCAATCGCTCAACTGTATAAAATTGGAATTACTCCACTTATTGCAACTAAGTGAGTGCAGTGTCATATAACATGAAACCATGCAAAAACGAAAACTTTATTATAACTGCATACTTTGCCCCCTCGTAATGCCATCCCTGAAAATAAATGAAATACTAGGGCATTTATAATACCCAACAAATAGTCTCTGAAAGAAGAATAGGATTGATTCTTTTATTCAGTAATTAGATCAGTAGACTGAACACGTTCAAGTATTTTCTCACATTATTAAGTAAACTGCAGAATCGTGGGTGAAAGAAAATGTGACTGTGTTCAGCTGCATTATTCATTTATACCAGTTTGAAGGAAACCATTGAGAAAGCTTATTTTATGTATAGTGGCTTAACCCCTACAAAACATCTATGTACATTTTAATATGCTTGCCTATGCATGCGAAACAATTCTTACAGTATACATCAAATTAGGGTGTGGTTTACATTGTTATCAGTTGTCTCATTAAATTATTAAACATTACCATAGTTGCGCCACATGGCCAAAATAATTAAAGAGGTAAAATTGAGTTATTTTTAGTAGCAATGCTTGATAAATACGTCATTTTGAAGGGTTTAAAAAGATGCTGTCACCAAATTGCTAGCACTGCCTATGGATTGGTTCAGCCTGGCGTTTAGAAGCAATTTCTTCATTGCTAAAACTCTGCTTCTATTATTACAAGCCTGTTAAAGGGATCAGCTCTAAGACTGTCAACTAAGGGATCAAGCTCCAAGTGTCCAGTTAAGAGGTTCTGCAGCATTCGTCCCAGTGAGTTTCTTCACAGCTAGCACTGCCGCAATGTACAGCACCAGTATGTCCTATCAGCGTTGAGCAAAAAAGAGAGTCCCAGGAGAGGATCTATGCACTCTGCTCTGCTTCAAGTGACTACTGTGAGTTATAGTTCAGCATGTTCCCAGGGATTCTATGAGTGATGGTTCAACTACGCTACTCCAAGTATGATCCTTCTCTACTTTACAATTCAGCTGATTCAGTCCTCTGCCAGAGTTCCTACTTGAGTCTATCCAGCTCCCACCAGAGGGGGGTTAACATGGGGCTGTGACCTGGGAGGGCCCCTGCCGCAAATGCCATACTCCGCTCAGTTTCAGGGTGAAGACCAGGGCCACCTTAGACTCCTTGCCTCAGTGTTAACCAGTGCCAACTCCCACTATGGTACAGATGATCCACCTTTTCTCTAAATCAGTGTGTGTTTTCAAGTCACCTGTGTTCTTGCATTTCACTGTATGCCTTAGCCCTTCCAGAGGTTTACCACCCATGTTTTGTGTTTGCCTGCACTTTTTCACAGTACACCTTAGTACCTCCAGAGGTGTACCGCCTTGCACCTGTAACTCTCATATTTAGTACCTATTACTGCTTTTAGAGATGTAAAGGGATCTGGGTACACTATAGTGCCACTAGTTCCGTCCCAGTAATCCCTTTGTGATCTTTGGCTGTTTGCTCTAGCCCTTAATTGAGCCCTTTACGGAATACCCTAGCCACAATTCCCTTGCTGTTTCTGCTAAGCCAGAAACCATGTGACCAATATTAAAACTATTGGTAGGTGTATTCAGAGATGATCTTTCTTTGTTACTTGTAAATGTCCTATATTGTACAACACATATGTGAAATAGTACAACTATCAAAGGATAAAGGACATCGGCAACACTTTATTTTTACAGAAAGCAAACAATTAGAATATTTAATCAGTATGCTTTGGCATAAATTATATTAAACTATACATTTCAGTAGCTGTGCCATGAACTGATCTTTGTCTTATTGAAATGTACTCTAACAAGACAGTATAAAGGGCAAATACATTTGGGCAATTCTGTCCATTCAATAAACTGTATATTCAGGCTGAGGTCGAACTAGCTGATATTCAGTTGAAAAATAGTCTCCATTGTTTCTTGAGGGATAATCCACAGTAGTTATTGTGTTTTGCCAATAATGAGCCTAATTTATAAAACTCAACTGAAAAATCAGCTAGTGTGACCCCAGCCTCATGCTGTGATTTCAGTGCTTAGTCAGAAAAATAGGAAAATTACAATTAGACCCCCATTGTCATCTGGCAAAATCAGATTGTGGATATCACACCAGTAAGCCTTATGCATATTCAAAATCTAACACATGATGAATACCCAAAGTGCTGAGGAACATAGGTAAAGAGGTGTATAAATACAAGGGCAGTTTAGGCGGCTAAATTGATGTTAATTCATGGATCTCTGCAATGTTCAATGGGGTTTTCAAACCTGGCAGCTCGAGTTAGTAAAGACTAAAAAGGCAACTGAGACTAAAGGTTACCGCATTAAAATATGAAAAGAATATTTTCTGCCAACATTATGCAAATGAACAGCCAATTCATGTAATTTTGTGAACGTTTATTTTTTTACATAAACCAGATGCTTGGCAGAATCCATCTCTTATTTATGAACTCTATTCTTTTAGAACCACTGAATCAATGCTGTCCTACAAGACCTGTACATTTTGACCACAGAAGGAAAAAAATTACTTTTGGCCCCAGGTTTCCAATCTGCAAATGTCCTGTATAATAACATTTTTCATTCTGTATACTGAAATAATAGGTATTTTACTTACTAATATATTGGTTTTATTAATAAAATAAGCAATTTCATTTGAAGTGTGAATATCCCAGGTTTGTTTATTATCAAGTGGCTCGTGAAATCCTGCTTATTGACATAGCATAGGATTAGTTGCTAGAGCACTGGAATCAAGCCAAGTAAGAACTCCTAAATCCTTTCCTGTTTTGTGATCCATCTTTAAGTGCATAGCAACTGATCATATGCTGTAACATTTAGTAGAAACTCCAAGTTTTTCATTTTACACATACATTTACAGAATGTTTATTTTTTATCTGTAAGAGGATCACTACAATATACGACCACTGGATCCACGCAGCACAATAACTTTATGCATACTTTTCATTGTGCAGTTCAGATACGGTAGTATGGATTAGCAGAGGTACCAGGTGCTAAAAAAAACCCTACTTGTCAAACCTCTAGGCTGCATAGTTGGTAACAGTGGTAACATATTTATTTTAAGCTTTAGAGGTGTTTTGTATACAAAAATAAATGGAGTCACTGAACTCCTGGCTCCATTGAGAATGAGCAGGTAATTCAGGATAATGCGAAGTGAGGTGCAGAGTCCTTGCCTCACTTCGCACTGACTGATATGTGCTCGCTGATGTCCTGCACGCGGACATCAGCGAGCGCTTTAAAGGGATTCCAGTCTTGGCAACAGCAAAAGAGTTGCCTCACTGAGGGGGTTATTCAGCAAAGTCCGAATAGTCGCGTTATGGTGCGAATTTGCGTCTATTCTTTACTTCCCCAGTGTTCGCTTATAGCCAAAAGTCTGTGAAGTGGCGAATTCGCGACCAATTCGGAAGACTACGCTACAATACGAGCGACTGCAACATTCGCCAACATACAGAGTTATTCACATCATTTTGCGTGCGCGTGCATAATTATTTTAATATTTCGGTAATGTTTATAAAAATGT
>WMED01011563.1:0-15203 GCA_019650415.1 Pipa parva
AGGGAGAGGTTAGTGAAGAGACAGCTGATGTTCAAATAACTTCGAAAATTGAAAACTTGCCTGTGTACTTTATTACCATATTGTTGGGGGGATTTGGGGGCAAGTGGGGCTCGGAAATTCCCCTTCTTCTCAGGTGGGGAATGATAGAAAAAGATTGAGAACCACTGATCTACAGAGAAAGTTATACAGGTATGTACAAAAGCTGATACTATATAATAATATACTGTAGTTGCTTAGACAAAAGGTAAAACTAGTCAATCTAAAGCAAAGGTTCTTGTATTTGGGCAAAATCTGTTAATCTATAGAGAATATTAAATTTGAGGCATAGTTACTAAGATCTATTCGACCATATCGATTGTTTTCACTCTATATCATTGTCAGTTTTTATTTCCCTGTACTTTTCTATTTCCCTGATTTACAAAGGATCAATAAAAATGTTTCCCCATCGAAACAAATCAATAACTTTTCCCATGTCTGTATTATATTTGTATTGCTGAATTGTACACGCTGCCTAAATTTGTGGCGCTTTATAAATAAAATTATACATACATACATTATCAAGGGCACACTTTGCAATGTTTTTCTATTAAGGTCCCTTCCATTACAGATCGATATCAATGTCTCTTTTCGATGGGAAATATTTTTGGACTTAGGCTAAATGACAGGACCATCTCCATATGGAATAATGAGTTTATACCAGCCTGAGGGTGGGGAATTCTTTTGGGAGATACAATGGTTTTTGAACAGTTTAGTAAATATGAGAAAACACCAATATCATTAAATATAGGCTGTTTCTCCTGTATTTAGTTGAAAGCCTGTTCAGATTTAGTAAATGAGCCCCTATATAATGTTGAAGGTCTGGTAATGAAGGCTAATCATACATGGAATGATGAAAACATTTACAGCAATTAATGATCAACACTATTCATACAAGATCAATTTGGTGACCAATAAAATCCACCCATAGGCCAGCGCCAGATTAGCTTTTCACTCCTGTCATTTCTTTCAGGAAAATTCTCAGTATCATTTCTGAGCCAAATCTGCCTTTTAAATTGTATATAAAATGTTCTTGTTGGTCCACACTTGTGCAACATGTCACACAAGTGTGGCTGTATACCTACATTTTACATATTTTTTTTTCACAGAAAAAAACCACAGAGAAAATTTGCTGAAGTCTCCAGGCATGAAGACTCTAGGCACTCAATGTACAAAGCAACAATCTCAACGGGGATTTTCAGAGTTGCCCGAGCATCTGTATTTACTACCACTAGAATTAAAAAAGAAATACAAATATTCTGCTTGTAGTTACTATAATGGATCATTATTACACCAGGAACTTATATGCAACAATTCCAAACTTCAATCAATAATAATATTTTTTAAAGTATTGATCAATGTTTCGGCTTGGGTCTATGGTCTTTATTCAGATTGATTACACCAACGATCAGTCTGGATAAAGGCCATATACCCAGGCTGAAACATTTAATTTACTGATATTTTTCTATATTTTAAATATTTTGTGATTGAAGTCTGGAAGTTTTGCATTTAAGTTCATGGTGTGTGAGTTTGCTTTGCCATTTTGAATTTTTTTTTGGATATATGATGTTTTCAAGTACTACACATACATATATATGTACTTGGATAAAGGTTCTAATAAGAACCAAAATGTTGGCGCATGGCATGATGTGATTTTAATACAGTATTTTTTTGTGTAATCATTAAGGAGTGTGCTGGTCTTTTTCTACTTTATACAGTATATATATATATTGCAATACTTGGTGATACCTTTTTTATTGGCTAACATTCATTTTAAATAGACGACCTCTCGAAAGCTTGTCTATTTAAAACAAATGTTAGCCAATAAGAAAGGTATCACCAAGTATTGCAATACTCATTTTTATGCAACTGTGGACCACTCTATCTTAACTTATATACATATAAACATTTCTTTGTTTCAACTTTTGGAATCAGTCAGAAAAATACAAATGATGTTGTAAGATATTAAACTAGGTTCTCACATTGTTTTGTTTATTCTGTGTATAGTTACAGGACAGTTTCTAGTTTAAGGCTTTTTTCTGATGTCATTGAAATCAGTGTCAAACTGGCCCACCAAGACACAGGGGAAGTTCTCAGTGGGCCCTTCTGTAGTTTCAAACTGCACCATTATGGTATTTTCCTGAGGGCAGTATAAAGCAGGCAGGGGCCTGGAGACAAAAAAGGCAGAATACAATGAAATCATAGGGCCTGAAAATGGGATTGAAAAGACAAGCAAAAATCTATTACTGAGTTTTTCCCTTGTTTACTACTGGGCCCCAGCACTCTAGTCTGACACTCATTTTCAGCTTGAAATAATATCATACTTTAAAAGAGAAAAGTGCTGAGAATAGTTACAAAAAATAAGGCATCTTTAAAAAAAAAGTGGCCAGCAGTAGAAATGGTATCTTTACAGGTTATATGACTGGATCAGCCTCGAAACTAAATAGAAATTCCAAAATGGCTTTTGATTAGGGTAGACCAGATGGTTCCAGATTACATAGGAAATGATCTGTCATTTCTGCTTTAGATTTCAGGGAAACTAATCCATCTTGGTGTAAATTCTTAACAAAACAAAACAAATTTAAACTTTATCTATCACAGGGCTAAACTAACTTCCCCATCATATGCAGTGCCTAATGTTTATTAAAGCATTGCTGCATTGGAAAAAAAAATGTAGAAAAACATGGTTTCCAGTGACATTTTAGCTTGATGAAGTGAAAATAAGTGGAAGTATGTTTTCGTGATGACTTCTATTTTCACCAGTACCTCCTTTTATTAAAATGATATCTTGTGGGAGCAAAACAATGACGTACACAGAAATAGCAATGTAACACTATATACGGCGAAATGTATTAAACTTGGAAAGACCACTCTCGGCCTTTCTGGGTTAATCGAGTGAGATCTCGCATTGTTCTTGTGAGATTTTTTTGATTTTGTCATATCAAGTTTGGTATGGCTACCTTTTTATCAAAAAATTGTGATTGAAAAAAATCTCACAAGAACAATGCGAGATCTCGCTCAATAAACTAAGAAAGACCAAGGGGGTTATTCATTAAAGTCTGAATTGTTGCGTATAGGTGCGAATTCACAAGATAAAGACAGTCGCAATAGGCTGCTACTGTCACAGTCGCGTTTTTATATTGAGAATATTGTCGCAGTTGGGACTTTATTATGGGAAAATTGTCACAAACTTAACATTAAAAAATTGTTGCAATTTTACAATGGGGAAATTGTAGCGGATTTACTATGGGAATCCGCTGTTTGTGAATTTGACATTCGAATTTGCACCTTAGTGAATAACCCCCATCTATCCAAGTTTAATAAATTTCTCCAATATATGTTGTGACCGTACACTAGCTAGTTAAAAAAATCTCGTGAGAGCAATGCGAGAACTCGCTCAATAAACTCGGAAAGACTGAGAGCAGTCTATCTGAGTTTAATAAATTTCGCCGATATATGTTGAGACTGTACACTAGCCAGTTCAGCAAAGACTAATGGGGCTGCAAAAAGTAGAGAAACAGTGCTCGTTTATTAACTTGATGCTAACTGTAAAATGTGCAATAATTTGATTGCTTAGTTATGATTTACAAATCTTAAGGGACTGTGTATAAAAGTTTAACTGTGAATATATACTGTTTTTTTAATGATTTCACAGTTTTCGCCTGTTCAATGCAAATTTTAGCACCCAAAAGTGTTTGCCTGCCTCAGACTGGCATAAATCAATATTCCCTATGGAGCTGCTCCTATCTCTTCCAGCCACAGTGGGAAATGGATATCAATCTGAAATAGAAGGTAAACATCATTGCAAAGTGTGTGGTTTTCAGCTAAACAATATTTCTAAATAAAGATTTTTTCAAATGAGAAATTTTTTTTTCAACTCTATGTAAATTAATGGAATAAAAAAATACAGAAAAACAGGAATTAACCACAAAATATGGTGAAACACTGTGAATAGGATTTAACTGTTGAAATGATCTTTACATCCCATATAGAGACAAAGAGAAAGGTGCTAAAATCTGCCAAATTCTAGTAGACTTATAGACTGAGCAGCGTTTGAGGTGATTGGTTTTACTGTATAAATTATTTACTCTGAACAGTTTTTTTAAAGCATGTCCTAAAGATTAAAAAAAAAAAGTTTCATCTAAACAAACATTTAGCTGGGAACTAATGAATCAAGCCATTAAGACATCATTTCACTATGATTTACTAACATCCTGCTCTGTGTGCCTTGGGGTATTTTACCATTAGATGAACCAATAACTCTTTACATTTTCCATCCAGGTAATTAAGATCAATGTGTGGTTGTAATGTACAGTAGCTTGAGGCTGTAAAGAGTGCTGAATAATAATGCATTACTCAGTGACTGCTTAGTGATCTTTAAATCAGACTATTTATTCTTAGAGTGATAATAGTTTATTTCATTTAAATCCTGCCTCTGCAGCTCCAGGACTGTACTTTCTAATGACAGTAGCAAAACTGAAGCTGATGGATGAATGCTACTAACACTACATGCTACTTTATTTCAATTATCACATTTCATTTCCAATAAGGTAGATAATACAGATAATACAGCAGTATTATTATGCCATATACCCTATTAAGAGCTCAGAAGAAGTATCTCAGAACAATATGTGTGTTTGTGGACAGTGACACCAAGGCCAATCATAACAGCTTATCAATAAACACATCCATCTATAAAGAACTTCCACTTTTTCCAATAAACATCAAGATGAGAAAAGTAGCATGATAGTTTACAATACATTTGTGCTCATATGACATCATTATTGTGAGAGATAACATAAAATAGTACATGACTCCACATTTGGTGCCAGCTCCGTTTTGGGAACTTCTGTGTATACTATAGCTGAACTGGATACACTGCCAAGAATCTTTTTTTTTTTTTTTTTTGCTTCACCTGGGATGGCTTCCAGCTTTTTCCTGAGAAAATAATTAGAGGGAATAATTGTACATCCAGATGACATGTTGTTACTCATATTGTTACTGCAGAGCCTTCTCCCCATCTGAGCCGAAAACCAGTGTCCCAAGGCAATCCACCATACGCCCATCCACCTCCTTGCAAGCAAGCATGCATATAAGTTACAAAGCTAAATACTACATGCTTGTAATGATATGAAGAATGATCACAGGTGACCTACTTTATACCAGACAATATAGTTGTTCAACTGACTGATACAGTAATATGAACAATAAAGATATAAAATAAAATGCAAATATAATGAAAAGTATTGATATCAAATGCATTTAAAAAGTCACAACCTTTTGAAATCATATTCATACATTAAATACTAAACATTGAATTATGAAGGATGCACAAATTAACTGTTAAAGGCAAATGTACAAATTTCGTCCTAATAAGGCAGGTTAGATAACATTGATGTTGAAATGCACTTTCTTGTATCTTCACATGAATATAACAAATACCATTGTGAGTGTCCAGTTTCATCTTGACATGCTGAAACTTTGGTGCATTTTAAATAGTAAGTTCAGTCAAGATGTGTGAATTTGTCAACTTCACATATTTAGCAAACAATGATATTTTCTATGATGTAGCAAATTCTCACAGTGTCATTACCACGACCACTTATTTATGCACCATTTGGCGTCTATTCACTCATGTGATAGTTTACCATGAGTTACTAACTTGAACGCATAGATTTAACTTTGCCAACTGAAAGTGGCTAAGTGGGGGGGCTTACAGTAGAGTTCCTGTTAGTATTCTGGCAATATTTCAAATACATGGCTTAGAAAATGTGCTGACCAAGTGTTACATAAGCTAGAAATTGTGCCGATGTAAAAACAATTGTAGCTTATGCAATTAATTAAAACTCTACAAAATAATGACATTGCTCTTTCTCATGATAATTCATGTCTATTTCCAATGTATTGTCATTAAGGATTGTACAGCACTGCGTAACCTGGTGGCACTTTATAAATACCAATATACATACATACATTTATGTAAAAAAGATAGTTATGGTGGCTTTACCTCCTTTAAACAGATCCATGTAAAGATAATATTACTTTGATTCAATACATCTATTTGTGACAGATTCCTTACAACGTGCCACTGCTACTATTCACCTCATTCTCAAAAATGACTATCACTACATTGCTCTATTGCAGTGACAATATGCTAAATAATAAATATGCACAAGCTCAGCACCTGTCCAGAGAGAAGAAATTGGCAGGTCACTCAAAGCCGGAGGCTTGGCTGGAGCATAAAAGACTCCTCCCTCTTAAGCTTTACCTCTAGAAAAAATGAGCCTTTAGTACTTTTTTTAATGCTTCTGAAAACTGACACATACAACAAAGCTAAATGCTAGTGTAATAGCATGAAAGGGACCTTACACAGAACATGGTATTTGGTTTTGGAAAACAAATCACATTTTTTGACAGTATTAGAATGTGCCTTGGCGTCATCATTACCCACTATAGAAGGAATAAGAGATAGCCAAAACCAAGTCTTCCCCACAGTGAACTTGACACTAGCCACCACCAGGGTATGGAATCTAAGACGCTGCTGGTCTTCACCTAGAGCTCCTGCAAGGGAGTTAGGGTTTAGCTGTGGGAAACGTCCAGGTCACGGTCCCTGGGAAGGCTGTTCACAGATGGTGCGAGGGGAGGAGGAAACTCAGACTCTGGGCTTCAGGAGACAGATACAGGGTACAGGGAATGGGTGCTGATAACCACCAGCATTGACAGGTACTACAATAGCAGGATACTTAGGTATAAACTTTAACAGAGTCCAAACACACTAGAAATAAGTGTAACTATAATCGGACGCCGGGACTGGAGCACGTCTGCCTTATATAGGCAGAGAGGCAAGCGTGCTCCTGCCCCCATGCACACCCAGCACGTGCCCCCGTGATGTCATTATGGCCGCATCACGTGACCACAAGCAGAAAGCATGACGGGCACGCACACACAGGGAGGACCTGGCGCTGGAACGGACACCGGTAAGTATACCTTACACTTGGTGACATCCATTGCAACATCATATAAGAACACATTTAACAAAATTATAACATGCTCATCAACTTATAGAAACGCCTTATGTTTGTTTTGCAAAACATACACATTGGATCATTACCAATGTCATGAATACATTTCATAAAGACTGTGAGAATGTAAAACTATTAATAAATCTTTACTGGATCTTATTTCTTGTATCCTAGTAAAATTCATACTTAAATTTAAAGTGACCTTAAAGAATGTCATAACCTCTATAGTTACTTATATTAGTTTTTATTTAATGAGCAGCCTTTTTTCACTGTTTGTTCAAAAATTTAACAAAGGGCGTAATATTTCAGCTGCCATAATTATATGCCAGAGTTCTTTCAATTCTTGTTCAGTGATTTATACCTCTGTATGTCTAAAAACAATCATGAATACTTTAAGAAGATCATCTCTTTTGACTATGTCAGTCTTCTCTAGCTCTGATGAGTTACAGTGGGTAGGTTTTGGCTATTAAAGAGGGTTTGACAGCTCATGGGGCCATTCTCTACTGATAGGACTAATGGTGCTATTGTGTCAATGTAAGTAAAGTGCCAGAATAATTCTCCTTCTACACTCGTTCAATTCACTCAGAGTAGGAGGCAGTGCTGGAGCCAATAAACTCTCTCAGTAAGATTCCTCCCCCCACACACTTAAGAATCACCCCTAGCATGTTTGGAGAAAAGTTTAGATTTATGTTAATTACAGATTATTGTTCATCTTTAAATAATTAGGACGAGTGCTACAGAGTGAAAATAAAGGACTAAATGGAACATTACCCCCCATTATTGTTGAGGTTTGTAATACATGTATATGATTGCTAATGGTAATCTAAATAACTGAAAGCTTTTAGATACAATGCAAAACAGTTTAAATTGGTTTATATCCATTTATCCATTATGTGTATACAGACATACTAGGTGATTAATAAAAATTGGTATAATTGTATAAAATAAAATCCATAAGAACAGTTTACACTGGCACTAGCAACCACTGGTATGTTTTACATTTGGCACAATTGACATTGTGCTAGCTATTTGGACACAGAACACAGAAGTAGTTAGAACTCCATAAAACTAAATGGTGGTCACAGTGTAGTCAAAATGAACAAAGTTTCTTCCATTTTCCATAAATTGTACAATTTTACCCTGGTCCTTTTGAACACTTTGGTTAATGCAAAATGGTTTTCCTTTTCAAAATCATGTACAAAATCGCACCAAAATCACAACAAATGTAGACTGAGATTTTTCTACAAAGTGTAAAAGCAGTTTTCCTGATTCTGAGAAGCAGCTGTAAAGCTGCCAGTGTAAACAAGGCCTTACTCCTATGTGTCTCCCCAGGCTGAGATGATGAAAACAAATAGTTTAAGAAAATACAAAGTAATAAAAGTAGGTTTTTTTTGCTGTCATAAACAAGAGAGGACTGTACTCCAATCCACAATGTTTTCTTACTATAAGTATGTCAGTTTTGAGCTCTAATCTTCTTTTATAAACATTATATCTTGGTTTTTTTTTCACTTTGAAAGTGTCCCTTTAAACTACTTAGCTTGACAAATGTATTTTTCTTGACTTTGCTTGCATTAAGTTATTTCTTTAATAATATAATGTTAGGGACATTAGAGTGATGTTAAAGATGACACACAGTGTAGGGATGTCAGAAGAAATGTTAAAGCTACCATATAAAAATGAATCAGGAGTTATTAGAGGATGCCAATATTATTGGGCTTAAAAGAGTGGCTGCCATAATTGCGGTCAGCTTTTCTTCTACAGAGTGAAGAACACTCATATATTGATAGTTTTCCTAGTTTCTTGATGACTTATCTGACAGTTAGCAGTTCTATGGTTCTATAAAAATATTACTAGGTAGAGTTCTATAAAAACAATAGAACTCGGTATGGTTCTATAAAAACAATATTACTAAGCAGAGTTCTATAAAACAATAGAACTATGTAGGGATCTATAAAAACAATAGATCTAAGTAGGGATCTATAAAAACAATAGAACTAGGTAGGGGATCTGTTTACCAGGGTAATAGGTGGCTGCAATTAGTAAACAGAAAACTACCCTAAAGCACAATAAAGAATTCAAAATATTTTTTGTAATTACTGTGTAGGTATAACTGCCATGTTAATCCAAATAAGATTGCTTCTTTTTCTGGTATTAATGGCTTTTTAGTGGCTCTTGACTTTGACATTTGACAGTTGCATTTGAATTTGACTTTGAAAGTAGATACTTTGCTTTTAACTAGTTTGTTTCCCTTAGGCCAGGGTCACACTACATGTTTTCCAGCTGTTCTGGAAAAATAGTATCAATTGTTTCCTGTGGGACAATCCACACATGCTAGTGTGTTTTGCACCATAGACAATAATGAGCCTAAATAAAAACAGTTCAGCTGAAAAAACAGCTAGTGCACTTTAATTTAATGCTTTGACTTAAATTATCTTTGACACTTTAAATGGGGGATATTTCTAAAAGTCAAATAGCTTTTCAGTTAGTTAACATTGGTGAAACAGTATTTTTTGAAGGTAAGCTTCATATTGCTGCATTCAGGAGAATTGGCTACATGGTAAAAAAAAAAGTTTATTACATCTGGATAGTTATTTTGTCATTACACAGAAACACTAGCCACTAATAGTTTACCTTTGTATTATGTATGTTTACAAGAATAAATTGTCGGTGATTTTCAAAAAGAAGAGAAAACAAACACTCTTGTTTATTTCATTGCCTAATGAATGAAATCAGATAAAGAAATTAAGGAAATCTGATTAAAACTAGTATTTCTATTATTACCATTATTTGTTTTTGCATTTAACTGGCTGTAATTTTCTGGATTTTCATCAAGAGACAAAACATCATTTGCATTATAATCGAAATGACTAAGCATTGTTCTTTTTCCTATTTATTGCATTTTGCATAACTGCACTAAGATAAGATTGCATTAATTAAAGCTGGTTATGTGTAACCTCTAGATTGCTTTTACTGAAGATGATGCCATTTGAGTGTTAAGTGTTTAATTTTGAATAATTTGGTACTACAGTCTAAACCAAATAAAAAAGTCTCTGGACTCGTCATTCTATTTTTAAACATATCTGCAACATATCTGCAATAAATGTCTAAAATCACAAATATAAGATAGCATTATTTGCAGCAAGTAATAAACAATGTTTTTAGAACGTATGATTTCATTATCAGTTATATATAGTTTTAATTACCTTAGCAGTAGGTAACATGTCAACTTTTCAATTTTCTTGTTCCTACCCATAGATTCTCCAAGGTATCCTACTAGGTAGGTGGGATTAAAAGATCAGGCAATATATTGGGGGTTATTCACTAAGGTGAGAATTAGACTGTCGAATTCGCAAACAGTGGATTCCCATAGCAAATCTGCTACAATTTCCCCATTGTAAAGTTGCGACAAGTTTCCTATAATAAAGTCGCAACAATTTTCCCATAATAAAGTCGCGACTGCGACAATATTCTCATTATAAAGATGCGACTGTGACAGTAGCAGCCTATTGCGACTGTCTTTATTTGGCGAATTCACACCTATACGCAACAATTCAGATTTTAGTGAATAACCCCCATTGTGTATAGTATGCAAAAAAACATCCATATACAGAAAAGCTAGAATAATGCATCTATACTTTGACAGGGGACAGCCAAATGCAAGTGTAGCCCTGGCCTTATGCAGTGGATCATAAACATTTTTCCTGTGTAGGTGATGAATAACTTCCATATAAATCTAAATGAGACATGTTCTTTTTAGTTCTTCTGAATATAGTGATTTATTTTGCAAATTCCTACTTGCCTAATAAAATATCCTTATCACTACATATTACTGTAGCTTGCTATGAAGGACTTAATGGCTTAAAACTAAAATCTGGACCTAAGGTGAAACCAGCTACACCAACTAGTCAGTACAGGAACCCCATCAAATCTGGTTGTCATCTATGCCCTTTTGGGACTCTAAGATTTTCCTGCTGTAGTGATGCTGAGGTGCCAGAGCAACCCAAAGAAAGTGAACACAAAGCAAGCTGATGTACCAGAGCATCCAACAGAACAGAACCACAGGTTAAAACAGGTATCAAGAAGGGAGGTCAAACTAGTCTGATCAAACCAGGGGAACAATAGAAGTGAAGTTAAGATGCACCATGGTTGATAAATAACAAAAAAAAAACAACAATCAGGGCTTAGGTGGCGCTCACGAGATGACCAGCTTGGGCAAACACTAAAGGAAGTGACCTCATATTTATAGGCCTAGTGATGAACAAGGTAAACCTATTAAAAAAAACTACAGGTGTGCAGACACAGGTTCAGCAGCAGTTAAAAACACATTTTTGTGCCTTAAACTATGTAAACAATAAAGTAAATCCTGAAAAACAGATTTTCTCTAATTGTTGAAAAGTGAAAAAGTGCATTATCTGCAATCATAAGGGGATGTTTTGCCTGTTCCTTTTTCACAAACACAAAAAGTTCTGTGAAGGCTATATTCATACAGAAAGGGACATAGCATCATAGCCTTTGACAGGATATGGAACTATAAGAGAAACTTGAGGTGATAGAGAAAGGGGGGGAAGGAATAATACTTTAAATAGTATTGCTAAGGACCTGAAGTAAATAAATTCTTCCTGAGTCTGAGAGGGGTATTATAATGGGTATTTTAACACAGGTTCCTTCACTGGAGAACTGTGAAATCTCCCTTGAGTTTAATCTACAAAACAAAGAAAAAGACGTGAATGAGTCAACTCAGCTGTGCTGCAACCCTTATTGGGTATTCAATTGCAATATACAGTACATTACATGTTTCAGGCATTGTGCCCTGAAACATATAGGGGGGAAATCAGGATAGTCCGAAGTGAGGTGCGGAGTGTTCGCCTCACTTCGGACTGACTGATATGTGCTCGCTGATGTCCTGCAAGCGGACATCAAAGAGCGCATTAAAGGGATTCCAGTCTCGGCGAGAGCAAAAGAGTTGCCTCCGCACTCCGCACCTCACTTCGGACTATCCTGAATTCCCCTCATACTGTATATTGCACTTGAATACCCAATAAGGGTTGCAGCACAGCTGAGTTGGCTGGTTTCCTTATATTGCAAAGGACCTGCATTTCAATAGTAAGAAAAAACTATATGGTTCTATGTATAGATGTTCACAAAAGATTATTTGGGAATTATTTTTAAAAAAATGTCAGATTTGGGAACTGTAATATCATTTTAAGAACAGAATAAAGTAGTATTTTGGCTGATTGGCTTTAATTATGTTTTTAAAAAAAAGTCTCCTTTAAAGCTTTATTTACATGTACAGCACTTTCCATAATCTATAATATATTCTTAATATCATCTAAATCAAAAGAGTTTGGTACAGCTGTAATTATTTTCATAAACTGAAGATAGTAATTTGCATTGGCCAGTTTTCAAAACTGTTTTGTGTTGTGTAAAAATATTTATGATAAGCGTAAAAAATGATGGAGATTACCACAGAAATTTCTTATATTTATTCGACAGGTTCAAAAAGCAATGTGGGGCTAAAAGAAAATTGTAAAATTGTAAAGTAGGGCCTCCCTACTTTAGCAAATTGTAGACTATCTCCCTCAATATTCAAATTTAAAAGTTATTAAAAACATAATGTAAGTGACATAAGTGAGGACTACAGGTATAAATGTGGAGTGGAACTTCAATAAAATAAAACTTCATCCATGAGCCTTTGAAAGCTGGGGCCTTAGGTAATTGAACTTTTTAACTTACTAGATAAGCCAGCCTTGCATGTTTATCAGGAAGCATTTACTGTCTATACATACTTTTACGTACCCCCAGTTTAATATGGGAAAGTTCAGTTGAACTTACATCTTTATTATTTAAGGAATTACATTACAGTCTTAGAAAACAGTTGTACTCATACAGGAAATCAGTATATCTTTGTCACTTGTCATCTTCATTTTGGGGGTATTGGGTGATGAGGGGAAACAACTAACTTTTGGGTATATAACTTTTTACATAGGTTTTTAACAGAAGGTATAATTATGTCACCTTTTTCTTCCGGATTGACCTTTGAGTTTGCCATGTCCTCCCGCGGAACTTGGGAGTCTCCTTATCTTTGGGAGATTGTGTTTTGCACATGTTTTGTTTTCTTTCCATTTTTTTTTCTCCTCTTCCTCCCCTCCCTCCCTCCACTTTATCCACATGCGGGTAGACATGTATACACATGTATGTGTGTAGTGCTGTGTAGGGTGCGGTTTTTAGTTGTCATCCATTGTTTGTCAATTCATGTTGAGGTGATTCCATTCACCCATAAGTAGCTCTGTTGCAAGTTCTGCTGTGTGTCTGAATGGGTTGAGCACATATGTTTGTTGTTGTACAGATAGTGTTTTGATGTAGCGGGTACATATTTTTAGTAGCTTTTTTGTGCGTGTCTCTTTGTCATTGATTGCGTATTGGTATTGAGCAAGTGAGTTTTTATGTATGTTTTAAAAATTTGATAAGATATTTCATCTGTTTGGAAGCCCTAAGTAATTTTTTTAAAGGTACGCTATCAGTTAACTTGAGATGTATTTACAGTGTATGTAAACTGTGGGAGTATATTCATTTCTATGAAATATATTTTCTCTTTTAAAGATGAACTATAGTCAAATTACATCTTTACATATGCAGTACTATACCTTAGTGAGAAGTGTTTTTCCCCAGTAGATGTTTCATGTGACGCAGAATGATTGATTGAGTACTCAACACTGATAAACGCCTGCAACAGGAAATGAGTGTGTAACATGTACTGGCCAGTTTTCCATGAAAAGATACCCTCCCCCAGACATTTTTGCCCTACTTACTACTTAGCACATGTACACAAGTCAGCTTTCCCTCTGTAATCTCCTGCATTCCAAGCTTAATTTATGTGGCCAAAATGTCAGTATAAACTTATTAAGGGAAGCAAACTGCAAGTATTGTTTCTTGCCTAAATGTTTTTTTAACTATTTGTGTCAGCAATTGGCTTAGTATAAAGGAATTTTATATGTATGTGTGCAGTTGTATCAGAACTATAGTGCCCCTTTAATTGTGTAGGACCCTTTGTACAAAAATTCAGTCAAAAATACTGCTGGATCTAAGAATGAAAAAAGATCGGTTTCCATAACAGAGATTTCTGGATTTAGATAAACCCATGCATTCAAATAAAACACAATTCTGGTTCATTATAAAATATAGTTGCAACTAACTTGTATTAATACTTAGCACGTCAATATAAATTCTAGTTAAATCAAATACTGCTAATACTGCTCCTATATAAAAAAAAAATAATAAAATCAACCATAATCACCTAATTAAATTATACCTAATGTGTCCCTTTAGATAATTCAGATTTTTCAAATAAGGAACTTTAACATGACAAGCTATCCAAGAGGGATACCAGATCATTTAAACATCAAAGGACAAATTAAAAACATATGTAGCTTGATTAACTGTGAATCAATGCCATTTATATGCAATCAAATTTGAATCAGGTAAGTCCAATTAATTACATTTTTATTTTTCCTTTAAAGAAAAATAGAACAAGCAACCTGACTTACAAAATCCGAAAAGAAAATATTTAGTAGCACTGAACTAGAATCCCATTTCCATTATGTAGGGTTTGAGCCCTAAACAAGACAAAGCTATGAAAAACCATGCAGAGTTACGATTGACTTAGTTGTCAAGTATGAAAAGTAAAGGATTTGATCCTGATGACAAGTTTTTTTAATATAATGTTATTGCCAAAACAAGCACGCTAAAGGAATTGTAGGAGTATACCAGTGTAGTTTACAATAAAATTGCAATGCAATAGATGTAAAAGGATGGTAAGACAGGTGACAGAAAATGATATCAATTTGATGCTGACCCACATATATTCCATACATAGAGTTTCACAAGACTTACATAGTTATCTCGTTAACATGTACAAACAGGAGATAGAGAATAGACTACAAGTTATGGAAATCTTACTCAAAATGGTTTTCTGTTTGATGCTGCTCCACTTTAAGCATAAGCTGCACAGCCCTCACTTGATCCAGGATGGACCTTTTTCAGATGTCCATCATAACCCAAAGATACAGGTCTGTCTATTATACTGTAATATATCTATCTATCTGTATCTATCTATCTATCTATCTATCTATCTATCTGTATCTATCT
>WMED01011564.1:0-15202 GCA_019650415.1 Pipa parva
AATCCATGCTGGAACACAAGAAACGGTGAGTAGGAAGGACCTACGCGTTTCGCGCCTGGGTGCTTAATCATGGCGTGAAACGCGTAGGTCCTTCCTACTCACCGTTTCTTGTGTTCCAGCATGGATTTTTAATGATATGAAATAAAATACTGATTTTACTACAACGGTGTGCCGGAGAACTACTGTTTTTCTGATTTATGGAATTGGGAACTGGACATCCCTCCTCTGAGCACCCACCCTCACACTGCAGCCGGTTTCTCAGGATTGAGCAGGTAAACACACAAATCTATAAGTTTAAATTTACTCTTGCATTTCTACTGTATGTAGATGAGATGGTGCAAAATACTAACTCTCGGGTTTTTAGAACATACAGGGAAAGACAGGGAAAATATCTCTACCAGGTTTAAGATACCAAAGTAGTTTTATGGATTTATGGTGGATCAAACTAAGATTTTTATTATTAAAATACACAAGGAGATAGGGAACTCCAACTGAAAAAGGGAGAAGTATGGTGGATAAATAAACTTCAAACTCTGGCACCAATAAATAGATTAAATAAAGATGACATATTACCTATTCTGTGCATATTATATGTTAAGTATTTCTTTCTTTAAATATAAAGGGTGAAATTTAATAAAATCGGAAATATCGATATCAATCATTTCAAATGCAATATCAAATAGTAATTTATACCAAATAAAATTCTATATCGCGATATTGAAAATTCAATGAAAACGTTTCAATCTTTTTATGTCCATGGAAAAGCCATAGTATCAATAATTTCAATGGAAAAATTTGATATCGTGATTCGATTGCAAATTTTCGATCATTTATATTGAATTTCTAAGTTGAAAGGTTGAAAACAACCTTTTCTACTTTAATACATTTCGCCCAAAGATGGGTACTTTTGAAAATTTGCATTGTAATTTATCTGATGGCATATGTGTACAATTGCATTAAATTTAAGTGTGCACATTAGCCATACAATTTGATATTTAATAAAGGACAAGTAAACTTTATGGAAATATTTTATTGTCCTTTTTGGTACAAATTATACAAAACTGGAGGTATGTTTTCAAAATCTAAATATATCTATATTCACGCCTGCCCTATTAGGTGTCATAGTCTGAGAGATGTATACTGTATGTTCAATCAGTGGTGACTTGATTAAAGTGAATAGAGGATGTTTTATTGAAAATAAACATTGGATCTGTATATGTTTTAAGTGACACGTTTCCATTCACAGAAATGTCTATATATAAAGTTTTAAGAAAAAGCTCTGCTTGATATTTTCTGTGCCAATTATAGGCACCGTAATCTCAAAAGCTTTGCGTATTAGCACCTAATACAGATGACTGCAGAATTATGCAAGGTGTTATGTTCACAACCTTTGTAAGGAAACATAATATGCCCAGTGTGCTTTATGGTGATACCAGTGGATTTAGAGGGGACAAGGAGGCTTATGGAGAGAAAAAAGTTTCAGTGGTTTTCTACCACATTGTATAAGTAGATACAATGCCAGTAACTTGTCTGTAAAATCTGGGAAGATACTTATCATATGGACATTTCTTTTTGTCTTGTGGCAAATTGAACATTTTTGACTGCTTTTGTTTTTGATTGCAAAACAGACAAAAAAAATGTGCCTAGAAAACAAAAATATTTATTTGCATTTTCATTTCCACCGAAAATGGCAGAATACATAAATATTTTTATTTGTCCACTTGATACATTGATTGATGCATATGTCCATAAATTCTAAGAGGGTTATTAACTAAAGTGAGAAATCAACTGTCAAATTCTCAAACAGCAGATTACCATAGCAAATCTGCAACCGCAACAATATTCCCAAAGTAAAGTTGTGACTGTGACAATATTATCATAATGAAGTCGCAACTGTGACAGTAGCAGTCTATAGCTACAGTCTTTAGCTGGTGAATTCACACCTTTACGCAAAAATTTGGACTTTAGCCAACAACCTCCTTAATGTTTCCACTAAACAATAACAAAAATAAATATAAAGAAAAAGGGTAATGTTGTTTAAAGACGCTGCGCAATTTAAAGTTAATGTAACCTCTGTATTTCAGGTTCTCTGATCTGCCAGTCTGGGTGTATTCTGGAATCACTGAACCAATACCTCGAAAGACAAGGGTATATAATGCCACTTGATCTTGGGGCAAAAGGAAGTTGTCATATTGGGGGCAACTTGGCCACAAATGCTGGTGGTCTACGACTCCTTAGATATGGTTCTCTAAGAGGGACAGTACTGGGGCTGGAGGTGGTAAGTAGTTTTTAGAAATGGATTTAGTCTAATAAAGGTAATATTTCCCTGTCCATGCAAACATTCTTTTTATTTTTTGTAAGGTTCTTCCTGATGGATCAGTTTTGAACTGCCTTAATTCTCTGCGTAAAGACAATACTGGCTATGATCTAAAGCAGTGGTTTATTGGCTCTGAGGGGACTCTGGGAGTTATTACAGCCATTTCTATTCTTTGCCCACGCAAACCTAGTTCCGTCAATGTAGCCTTACTGGGTAAAGTACATTTCAGTGATTTTATTTTTTTGTTCTTTTTGTAAATATTAGTTTTACTGTGTTTGTACTGTTTCTAACTTTACAAAAACTGAACAATCGTCTTTTAGAGGAACTAATTCTAGACAAAAAACAGGGCAAACAGAGAAAAGTTAGTCGATTAAATAACTTTTTATTAATAATTGAGGCATATATATTACACATAATATTGCCATCAAGCAGAGGCTGTCATCTTGTTATGTACTTTACTCATTTTACCTTCCTATCCCGAATTACATTTTTAGTTTCTCCACTACCACCCTCCCCCTAGTTTTGTAAACTCTTGCTTTTTAACATACACCAAATACATGTTCACAACATACATAATATGAATTTGTATACAGGTACTTAATACAACAATTAGTCATACAAGTTCATGACTAACTAAAACCATTTAGAAAGTAGAATACAAGGCAACCAATACAATATAAAGTAGGTATTGAGTGGCCCATGTTTCAGTGAAGAGATTTGGGCAAAAGCCAATTAATAATTTGGTTTGAGCTTCAGCCAAAATGTGTTAAATTAGTTTGATTTGTTTGTTATTGAAGAATTCTAAAAACAGACAATGTAAGGACTACCAAGGTAACAACATAAAACAATTAAAAAATGTTGTTCATAATTTGAAGATCACACCCCAATATACTTTATGTTATTGGGCAGAATAGTCAAGTTATAAAATATTCACCTTTACTGTTACATTTACAAAAACATGGGGGTTGGTACTATAGTTGTTATTTTCTGTTTTCTAAAAGGACTTGCATATCAAGCATGTATTTGAAAGGCTGTGCTGAGTTTGGATACAATATCTGTTTATATAGCATGGAAACCTACCTTTTAGAGTTTATTCATCAAAGTGTGGATTCCTTATCCATTACACAGCAGATTCCTTATCCATTACACAGCAGATTCCTTATCCATTACACAGCAGATTCCTTATCCATTACACAGCAGATTCCTTATCCATTACACAGCAGATTCCTTCGCTAAAGAAATGAATAGCATTGGATTTTAATCAACCTGTTGTCTGGTGTAGTCAGCTGAACAATAGAACAAAAGAGTTGCCTCGCCGAGACGGGAATCCCTTTAATGCGCATGCTGATGTCCGCGCGCAGGACATCAACATGCTCATACTACCATTTGCAAAGTGAGCTGAACGCATCGTAGCTCACTTCACTGCTTGTTGAATTACCCCCATAGTGATACAAATTAACCCAATCAAAGTGAAGTGATGTAATTTTCCCATGCTTACCATACGTTTAAAGGAGACCATGTCACTCTTAGATTATTGTCAAAATGCTATTATTAGGCAAGATCTATTGTAAAGAACAACAATATCACTATTTTGGTTGCTACTATTATAGTAGCCAACATTACAACAGGTATTATTTCTATACGACAGTATTCCTAACTCATGTTACTAATTGCTCTTTAGATTTCCTTTGTTATTTGAGTGTACAGTGGCCTTGTGCCAAATTAGAACCCTTCCATCAGCCTTCTATATTGCAAATTTGAGCTGGTGAAGTCAAACTGGTAAATTTGGAACAGTACTTCGATACACTGCAATAATTTTTAAAGCCTGAATTGTGCATGCAGAGTTATGTGAAGTATGCAACTGTGTTGAGGTGTTGAACTGTTCGCATAATCACCACATCATAGAGTTTTATGAAGTAGAAGAAGTGATGAATGGATGCAAACCTGTTCCTCTACAAGACTGTTCAGACTTTGTTAAATAACCCCCTTTATATGTGTTAAAGCAGAAGCTGTCATAAATCTTTTGGGTGCAGGAGGAAATTAATCTTAATTTTTTAATAAAATGATGTTCTGAGTTAAAAATCCTGTTTTCTGTTAAGTTTGCTATTTTTTTTTTTTTTTTACACCTCTCATTAAAGAAGATCCCTTCTTAAACATATAGTTTAGTCAATTCCTGGAAACCCAAGAGACTAGGATGAATTACCTAGCAGTGGTTTGTAGCAAGTCATTTTTGGAAATGACGTTTATACTTATTATTAATGGTATATGCCAGTTGGACGAAGTATAGAATTGTCATGTTGTACAAACTCAGGGTTAGGAATCCAAAACAGAGCCCTAGTAGTCCACTAGTTTGTCCCAGATAAAGTAAAAATTTGAATTCTTCTACCCATTTTCAATCTATGTTTTAAATCAGTATTTCCCCCAACTTTTTTTCCCACTCATTATTTTACTGTGCTTTACTTCTTCACTGTCCAGCTTACTGATTGTTTAAAACTCTGTCTTTACTATATCTTCCTTTCAATCTGGAAGCTGTCAGTAAAATTGATACGGAAATGAAATTATGTAAGGGCTTTTAGATGAAACTAAGGAAACTTGACAGTTAAGGTGTTGGGATCCTGTTTTTTTCTTATTACACTGGTCTCTCAGGCTGTGAAAGTTTCTCTAGAGTCCTGCAAGTCTTCACTCTCTGCAGGGATCTTCTTGGAGAGATTCTATCTGCATACGAGTTCCAGGACCTGGAGTCAATGAAGGTGGTTCAGACAAACCTGAAGCTCAGCAACCCGTTGCAAGGTAAAAGGTCAATAACCTTAAACATGTTTATACTGTACATCCAGATTTTGTACAAAAACAGGGGAACTGTACCTAGTATCTGAACCAGTGTAATCCTCATAATGTAAGCAAATTACATACCGGTATTTGTTTTTAAGAATCCACTTTGCATTATAAACCTAGGGGTACAAAAAGAAGACTCATAGCCATTGTGACCTGCATTTGTATAAGGTTAGGCCCTATAAAATATATTAGACTCCTGTAATAACACTAACCAATTGTGGCTTTTAAAAGCAATCAGTAATGTTTCACTGATATGTGTAAATAATACTTTGTTTCGACTTTACTGCTAAATAAATTTAGGTGAATATGCTTTTATTTTCATTATAGTTTCATTGTTCCATAGTTTATTAAAGACTTATTGCATACCTTAATATGTTTTATGCAACTGTTACATATCTTTGACATGCTTTATCCCTTCTTTAACATAGCTTATATTTTCTCCTAAATTACACATTTTACTATTGCAGATAGCGCTTTCTATATATTAATAGAAACTGCTGGCTCTTGTACACATCATGATGAGGAGAAACTCAATACATTGTTAGCTAAAGCTTTGGAATCTGGACTGGTAAATGCTGGCACAGTGGCAACAGACCAAGGCAAAATAAAGGTATACATATTCTTGGCGATACCTGTAACAATATATTAAATAAAATTGTATTGCTTTATATAATTTAAATTAAAGCGCAACACACTCTATACACACTGGCCAAATTACAACCTACCCTACATATATGTTTAGGATTGATTATTTAATGTAGTATCATGCAGGGCATTGTAACCTTTACTTGGAATTGTCTATTATTACTCATACAGGTCTTGTACATATGAAAAGATATTCTAACAGCCATTGCCAAGAAAAATAATTGGCATTGAATGTGTTTTATATTTGTTTTTTTTTCCCTGTCTCAATTGTTTATTCTTGTTTTATAAAGGTGCAATACCACCTTAAAATATAAAATTGTTTGTATGTATTGTCACCTGCTTTACATTTAATTTGCACTTTCAAAAATTTGAATTTGAAAAAAAAAATTCAATATTTTCTTTAAAAAAATACATTTAGCCTTAAGTCTCGCCAGCAGAGTCATACTTGGCAACTTTCTAAAGTAAAAGTTGTCCATTAGTATTAATGATAAACTCTATTGTTCTTCCACACATGCATATCATATCTTTTCAGTTGTTGACAGCAGTGTTTAGCATGTTGACCATGGGTATGACATGCATGTGTGACCAAACATCTGCAATTAACATCAATTCTTAGAGGCAGCTTTTACCAAATTTCCAAGTATGAACACACTAATGTGGCATCAGCCTTAGCCACCCAGCATACTGGGACAACATATGAATTAGTATTGCCTAAAGTTTCATTAAAATCAATGGGACTGGGTATTTGTCTGCTTATGCAAATCTTTAAAAGTAAATTCTGCACTGAGTCAAGAGATAGCTAAAAATGTAATATAAACCATCAAAATCAGGAATTCAACTTTAAATAAAGTATTTTTACATATACTCTTTAGTAATAACCACTGTGCCAATCCAAATGGAATTCTTTCTCTATCCAGGGTTACTTGTCCTGATAACCTGAGAAAAAGTGCTTTCAGATGGATAATGCATTGTTTGTATGCACTATGGTTGTGCTTTTGGGATCAGCCTTTGCAGGTCCTCAGGTAGATTACAGTATTGTAACCAGTATCTGGGGATATTACCTACTTAGGTTTAAGTACAATATAATATTTGATCACTAACCACCATTTTCTTCCTAGTCGCTATGGGCCCTCCGAGAGCGTATCACAGAGGCACTGGCTCACGATGGTTATGTGTACAAATATGATTTGTCGATACCTGTGGAGAAGCTGTATGACTTGGTGGAAGAAACTAGGGCTCGTTTGGGTACATCTGCTCAGAGAGTAGTGGGGTATGGACATTTAGGTGAGAAAAAAAAAGAGTCCTATATTAAGCAGTGCTATGTACTTAATAAAAACAATGATAGATTACAAAATAATGTTTTAGCTTTTTTCCCCTCTCTTTGTGATTCTCAGGAATGTTTGAATGAAATTGACACCTCAGTTGACAAACAGCTGAAATATTGCACAACATTCGCAAAGCTAAGAGTGCACTGAATGTATAGGTGGCCCTAATTTATGAAACAATCACAAAAGTTGGTTGTACCCAGTGGGATTATGGGTAGACTATTACTGTCAAGATCCACTCTAATTATTGCAACTAGTTTGTTTGGGTCAGTACTTATTCTTTGATTGAATTCAACTTGCCATGGATTCCTTCATGCGGTAGTGTACTGTTTTAGGTCTGTCTGTCTGTTTGTCTATCCATCCATCCCTGTGTATCTAGCTATATTCCTGTCTGTATTTTCTTTATTTTGTTAATATTTAGCTGTGCATATTCATAGAAGTCTATAATTACTACATACTAATAGGGATTCACACATAACGTAGGAATGTCATCACAATAATAATTCTCCTGGTATAATATGATAGGTAAAAATTATTAGAGTTAAGAGACTTTAGGCTTGTGAGATATAGGGGGGTTCAAACTTTGCTTTCATTGTGTGCTTGGCTGTTTTGTCATCCCAGATATGCTGGGAAATACAGCACTGTGTGCCTTAGCCAGGTGTTCTCTTTAAAATCACAAACTGCCAGACAATGTATTCAGTGGCCCAGTAAGAGTTGGTACAAGGAAAACTTGTTTAATTTAGTGCTTTCAGTTATCCTTTTCATATGGAAAAACTATACTGTACTGATGTTCTCATTATAGATATTCAAAGTATTCTGCTTGTTTTTTTATTATTTTACTGATGCACATTTATGCTAATGTTAGCATTAAGGTTACCTATCTAAGCCCTTTAGAGTCCTTTCATATGAAATGTATGAAGCAGTCAGTCAGATAAACAAAAAAGGAATTTACCACAATAATTTAAGCAGAGTCATCCAAAAACAACAGTTTCAACAGTGGCATTACCTTCCCTTCCTCGGGTAAAATTAGTAATGCTTTTCTCAAAACATCATTTTTGAATCACTTTGTGTTGTAACAGGCTGTCGTGAAATACTGTCAATATCTTTAATTTTTTTCACTTTATTTTTATATATTTTTTCATTTAAAACATATTCACCAAATATATTTCATTCACAACAAACTACACTTACAAAAACAAACACCAATATGCATGTGAAGAGAATTCTAGTGCCAATTGTACTTACTGACTTCAGAAGGTAGGATTACAAACTATCTCCTTAATTCTAGAAAACTGACTCTTAATACTATTCATTCAACCTTACAAATGGGACACAAATTGCTGCAGTCAATGACAGCTATATAAAAAAAGCTATAGTTTGGTAAAGCCAGTAAAACTTTTAAAACTTAATTCAAATCCAGTTGCAAGGTACTGACTGATATCCACAGAAGCAAGCACTAAGATTTCATTATCTAAACCTGTTTCGCCCCTGAAAATACCTTACTGTGCTCCTTTCCTTCGAAGAGTGCATACTTTCCCATCTCATGTAATGCAGCATTCACTTTTGGCTTCTATGCCAATGCATCCCTTCAAATATGGTGAACACCGCTAAGGATTTTCACTTCAACTTGCAAAATATGTTGAAGAGTATTGGGGGCATTTGGGGTATAAAAACCCAATGGTTCAGGCTGCAGTTTTGCAGTCTAACTGATGGTAGGACTCAGGTGGAAAGTTTTAGTTCCTTTTTAACCAAAGAGGTGTCCATGTTATCTTTTTGGATTCAGCCATACAGTACATATTTTTAAGCCTCAGCTCTAGCCAATGGGCTTTGACATCGAACGGGATTTCTCTTGATATTTCCGTACATTTTCTCTCCCTGAGAGTGAGAATCTCCACATCTGTTCTTCTATAGAATGTCTCACTGCTTGTAATTACCACAGTTGTCACATTACCCTGATCCTACTCTATAACTTCATGGCATGCCTTCTTTGTAAACATGATCTTTAGCTGGGATAATATAATCCAAAATTTGCATGCAAGTGAATAACAATATGCTGTATTTTACTAAACCTTATCCAGAAAACAAATGCTGTTGATCTACATGAAACTTTCATATCTGATATTTTAAATCAACAGAAGGGTGATAGTAAGTTAAGAAAGTTAAATGCCACCCCTCCATTATGTAATGTGATGATTTACTTTAGTAAAATAGTTTAACTATATTGTATGTATGTATAGTTTATTATCATTGCAGAATCCAATATCTTTCTGTATCTGTTTTTTTTCTTCATCAGGGGATGGGAACCTGCATTTAAACATCACATCTGAGTCATATAGCAAATCTTTACTGGCTGCATTGGAGCCTTTTGTCTATGAATGGACAGCTCAACATTGTGGTAGCATCAGCGCAGAGCATGGCTTGGGATTTAAAAAAAGAGATCACATTTATTACAGCAAATCCCGTGAGGCTGTGCACCTTATGCAAAAATTAAAAAATATGCTAGATCCAAAAGGCATCATGAATCCTTACAAAACTATTCCATCTGTTGACTAAACATCTATAATGGCCCTGTCTCCTTAATGCGCAGTCTCTTCTTAGAGGTGTAACAATTAGATATTTATATTATACAACTGTAAGACATTCTGGAAATATGGTGTATATACTAAGGGAAAGAAAACCAAGAATTTTACATGAGCTAATTAAATCTAAGTTGATTTACCTTCATTTGTTCTCTTTAACATGTTGCACATTTTCAGGTAATGATGTAATCAAATAGACAAAGCCTGTTTACTGCAATGACTATCAATCAGATGAAAAAAAAATTACTATAGGCAGTTCTTACCTTTGGCAAAACACCTAAATGAAAGAAAAGTATTCATTTAACATTTTTTATTTTATTAATTTATTTCCATATTTTAGTTATTTTGCTTAAAATGCACCCGTCAGCTCAGGATTATTACATATTTTATTAATCTATGTGACTTTATAATGTAAATCAAGTAATTAGGAACCAAAAAAAGTTTGCATATTGAAAATACACCTACTTGATTTTTGTCCCAATTTGAAAGCATGGAAGCTGACATTTTCAGCCTGAACTGCCACTCAAACACTACAGAAACTCCCCCTAACAAGCAGGCTCTCCTCCCCTGTCTCCAAATCTCGCACATGCTTAATGAATAGTACTTGTGCCCTAGCATTGTAAGCTAAGGTGTCAGGTTATACTGTTTAATTGACTCAGCCAGTCCTGGAAAAAAACAAGCACCTGCAAAAGTAAAATTTCCCCTTTTTTTGTGTGTCTATGACTGTGTTTAATGGAGGATTGTGGGTGATTTTTTTTTATCTGAATGTGTGTAATGGGGGATTGTGTTTTTTTTTGTGTGTGTGTCTATGACTGTGTTTAATGGGGGATTGTGGGATTTTTTAGCTGAATGTTTTTAATGGGGGAATGTATTTTTTTTTTGAATGTGCTTATTGGGGGATTGTGGGTTTTTTTTGTGTCTATGACTGTGTTTAATGGGGGATTGTGGGATTTTTTAGCTGAATGTTTTTAATGGGAGAATGTGTATTTAAAATTAAACCTGTTTGTGCTAAACAACCCCCCCACAATCCCCCATTAAACCCGTTTGCTCTATAAAAAAAACACAACCCCCCGTTAAACCCATTTGCACACAGAAAACTCCCACAATCCCCCATTAAATGCGAGCGTGAAGGAGCGCTGCAGGCCAAGTTCTCGCAGTAAGATGCTTGCTTACTTGTCAATCAAGTAAGCCGGCATTACAAGGACTGTCTCTCACACCCGAATTGAAATCAGCTGATAGCTGAAAGTCGGTTTTGCAGGAAGAGACACAGTTGGAAAGCTTCTAAATGGTAAGTTTTTTTTAATAGGTTTATATTACAAAAAGGGAGCCAGGGCATAGATACTTTTAATTAATTTATGTGGAATCTAGGTGACCGGGTGCACTTTAACCATTTTTGCCTCAAGATCACTGGTAACATTTGAAGTACACAGGAGCTGCTCAATGCAGTACTTTGTAAATAAATAGTTCTGCTTATATGCAAACAGAAATAAACTAATATTTTCTTTTTAAGTGTGTCATATGTATTTTTCCATAAACAGTCTTAGGGGGTAATTCAGCATAGTGCGAACTTACCTCCTGATCCTTCTCATCAGCTAGCAGAGACTGTTACCCGCTCGCTGATGTCCTACACGCGGACATCAGCGAACGCTTTAAAGGTATTCCAGTCTTGGCGAGACCACTCGAGTCGCCTCGCGAGACTGGAATACCTTTAAAGTGTTCGCTGATGTTGCACTATGCTGAATTACCCCCTTATTTTTTCAATGCAGGCCTCTGGTTCAAAAAGTGTTCATAAGTAAAGGCAAGACAACCAAACTGAAACCTTCCCAATCTACCCTGTGGTCCTAATAGCCATCATCTCTTTCTGAAGCTCAATACTTTTTTATTGTTCTCTCCAACAGTATAGTTTAAAATAGTTTTGATTTCAGTTTTTCTTTTTGGGAGATGGCTTTGCCATCCTTCATGGGTTGGGGTGAAATATGCCTCTTTGATGACTGCATCCATAAGTGGAGAAACATGGAACCAGTATTCAGGTCTACCCTGTATATTTATGCCTTTGGTAGGTTTATATTTTCTATGATAAGTTGCGCCATAGTGCATGAATGCCAACAAACAGATAACTGGGAAGCAGACTATCTCAACAGGGCCATCATAGATCAAGCCGAGTAGTTACTCAGCCTACAGTTATTCCATCAAATAATTCAAGTCTGAGAAGCTTCCTAGAGGTGAACTTTATGGTCTCTAGACTTAAGGGGGTTATTCACTAAAGTCTCAATTGTTGTGTATAGGTGCGAATTCGCCAGATAAAGGCAGTTGCAATAGGCTGGTACTGTCGCAGTCGCGTCTTTATAATGAGAATATTGTCGAAGTCGCAACTTTATTATGGGAAAATTGTCGCAACTTTACAATGGGGAAATTGTAGCGGATTTACAATGGGAATCTACTGTTTGCGAATTTAACAGTCACATTCGCACCTTAGTGAATAAACCCCTTAGTGTCAAGCTCCCAAAGTATGGCTGTCAGTCCAGAGACACAGAGGTTAAAAAACGAAAACCTCATAGGTGAGTTTCCTACCATACCATGTTTAATATAGTTTATCAGTAGGATCAAATAAAGAAGGTTTTCCAGTGAATCTCATAGCACTTGAATGGTATGCAAAATTGGTTAAATGTCAGCAGATTCACCATGGTACTTTCCAGAACTCAAAGACTTTTTCTCTTAGACCAGCCTGCTATCACATCTTCCAGCTACATGACTGGAACCTGAATGGCAGATTTGGCAGGTTTTCCTGGTGCCAGAAATAACACATTACATGGACAGACTGAAGCTCTTCTTCCTTGGTTTTCTTTACACAAAATTTGATAAAGATGTAGGTATTAGTTCTGTAAAGGACCGAACTTCTGCTTGAGCAACTGTCTTTCACACTTGAGGGGGTTATTCACTAAGGTGTGAATTCGACTGTCGAATTCGAAAACAGCGGATTCCCATGGTAAATCTACGACAATTCCCCCATTGTAAAGTTGCAACAATTTTTTTAATGTTAAGATTGTGACAATTTTCCCATAATAAAGTTGCGACTGTGACAATATTCTCATTATAAAGATGCGACTGCGACAGTAGCAGCCTATTGTGAAAGAGCTCAAACACTGCTATGGCACTAAAAGTGAAAAGTTGCTAGTGTTAAAGGAGAACTAAACCACCACTATAAAGTATATTATACTGAAAGTAACCCAAATTACTGTGTTTCATTTTTTAATTTTTTCCAACTGCCATTATTTTGATTACACCAATGTGAGTATAATCATGTATGTGTTGCTATTGATAGCAAAGAGAGATTTTTTTGCTGATGAAAATTATATCAAAACATTCAGTAATTTTAATCAACATTGTTGCCCATGGAATAAAATAGACATTGATGCTGATATGCCATATGCTGTTATCACTAAAAACACATTTAGGTGCCATGCGTTATTACTCTAAATGGAAGTGTTAAAATAGTAAATGTCAAGTCTATATTGAAGCTTACAAACTTCAGAAATGTATAATTGCAGTATAACTGTCACTGTAGCATGTAATGTAACTGAAAGTTCATTTTACTGCAGTGGTATAACTACAGAGGGGCAATGGTAACATCAGAAAGGTGCCGGGTGGACAAATGACAGGGAATTCTCTTTCAGAATTTGCATAATCAAAGAATGAGTGACCATGTAAATGCAATAACAAAGCAGGTTACAACAAAAAGTTTAATAATTAAAAACAAAAAAAAAACCTAGTAATTATATTCAATTGCTCCGGCACTCCAAAAACAATAAAAACATGAAAATTTTCTTCTTCCCTGTCCCTGAAAGAATTCTCTTTCAGGGACAGGGACCCTTGCCTGAACTCAAATCTGGGACACTTCTGAGGCATTATTTTGGCCTGTACTTAAATCATTTAGTTAAAGCTGTGTTAATTTGCATAATCAAAGAATGAGTGACCATGTAAATGCAATAACAAAGCAGGTTACAACAAAAAGTTTAATAATTAAAAACAAAAAAAAAAAACCTAGTAATTATATTCAATTGCTCCGGCACTCTAAAAACAATAAAAACATGAAAATTTATTGGGTAACAGTTAAAATCTAAGCATCATAGTGAAGGTAAAAGCAAAGGTTAAAGCACCCCTAACGCATTTCGCGCTACAGGCGCTTAACCATAGATGAGCTGCAAACGTACAAGAGAGTATAAATAGAGTAAAGGCTTACCAGAGCACAGGGCAGGGGTTCTGAATCTTGCTGGAGTAAATGGGTAACGATGTATAGAATAAAAACAGCGGTTGTATTCAGTGAAAGGTGAGTATGAAAAGCTGAATCAGGGTAGTGATTCGCGTCACAGGTGATCTCATTAACATGTCAGCTGACTGATCAGCTGATAAAAAAGGGGCCGTACGTGTGAGACAAGGTAGTGAATTTGAATTAAAGGGAAGTAAAAATTAAGGGGATCGACGATCTGAAAAATCACTGCAGACAAGCAGGGTCTAATAAATGAAAAAAGCATGTGAACGCATAAATAGAAATGGGAAAACGGTTCAATGTATACGCAATTATAAATAAGCAAAGTGATATACAAAGTAAATGTTGTATGAAGCAGTGTGAAACAATGTAAAAGAACCCCTGTGCTGTGGTAAGCAGTAAGATGCTTTGAGTATACAATATAAAACAAATTGTATCAAAGCAACCTTCACTATAATGCTTGGATTTTAACTATTACCCAATAAATTTTCATGTTTTTATTGTTTTTGGAGTGCCGGAGCTATTGTTTTGTTTGATCTCTTGTGGGCTTTTCACTCTGTGGCACCCAATATTTTCTACATTGTCTTCTATCCTTTCTACTGTGGATTGAGCGACCCTTTTTCCTTGTTAGTAATTATATTCGAAACTGACATCTACAACAATTAAAAATCATATTTAAGTTCAACATCCCCTTTTTGTAGTGGAAGTTTGTAGTGCAGAATTCTGGAATTCCTATTAGAATAAACCAATAATTCAGGAACGCAAAACATTTGGGGGTTTATTTATAAAAGGCAGAATAGTCGAATAAAGGTGTGAATTCACATCTATGTACAACTGCCCCTTATTCATGTATTCAGCAAACTCTGTGATGTGGTGAATTTGAGACTAATTTGACAACTTATGACAGTCACAGACTTACAAAGCACAGGTATGTTGACTAGCATTCATCCAGCATTGAAGTCTGTTGCAGTAGCGCATTCAACAAGGCCTATGGTGGCGCAATTGCCAGTTTTACATCACCAAATTAAAGTGGCGTATTAGAGGGCTGAAGGGAGGGCTCTTTACCATTTGACTGACTACACCACACTATTCAAGAGATGGCAACTGACTCATTTGACAGACTACCCCAAACTACTCAAGTGATGGCGACTGACTCGTTTGACTGACTACGCCGCACTATTCAAGAGATGGCGGCTGACTCATTTGACTGACTACGCTGCACTACTCAAGAGATGGC
>WMED01011565.1:0-15202 GCA_019650415.1 Pipa parva
ATAACAAAAGTCTTATTTATTATTCTTATTACAGGTTTTAACCATGCATTGGTGAAATGTGATTTATAACTTGTCACTCCTTTGCTACACTGGTTTTTGATAATCTACAGGTGCAATATATTTTAGTACAATTCTTTGTACAAATAACATTTCTGTGCAGATATGTTTCAATGTTTGAAACCCTGTGATAGGCTTAAAGTTAGCAATTTCACTTATCAAAGCTTCTATTATTCAAGTTTCTAAGAGATTGTATATGGCCTTTAACCTTGGAGGTGTAGGCTTTGATATGTTCAGCAATTCCCTCCAATCACATTAATGGGTGGGGGAGTTTCTATTTGGGTGTGGTTTATGTTTTTCATTTAAATTGTCTGTGGTTTTTGATACATCTCACATTAGATAAAGGGTTTTTAACCTGAAACATGATTATTATGATCAGTTTTGCCTATTAATAGTATTTGACATTTTCTACTTTAAAGAGATTCATGAAAATTATGGAAAATGAAATAACTTCACTTTGCTTAGATGAATTCACATAATTACATGTCCACACTGTTGATGACTACACTATGCTACACATTAAATAGAATGTGATATACCTGCACACTTTTGAACACTATGATATTGGAAGAATAATGTAAAATATAACTTTTCTTAATAATTGTTAAAAACTTAGTTCTATACCAGTGAAAAAATTAAGATGGGTTACTTTACTAACACAAATACAAAAGGAATTACCAACCACCATTAAATAGCTAGTGGGGGATAACGCTAAGTGAATCCTCCCAAAGTAAATATAGCCCAACGTACTTTTCGCTCCTTCTGGGGAGCTTTTTCAAGGTGAGTATAAATAGCTTTATTCAGAATAGGGCTGGTGGATAAATAGATAAAATCAAATGTTGAACAGTAGACTGGATTAAATCAATATGGTTGGAAGGCACAATTTTAGTTCTACTGTATTATTTCTTTAAGGTATCACAAAACAATCTAAAATTAATGTGTGATATACTAATATGAGGAAGAGGAATGGCACAGGTGAGCACTGCCAGTGAATCACACAGAAGGTAGAAATTAGAATGTGTCAGATATGAAGGTGCTTTCACTGTAATGTTGCTAATGAAAGGAATACAGAGCTGCTGGCCGGATTCTCCAATAGCGTATATCACTTTAATGTTATAAAATATATTTATGGCACAAGTAGGCGCTCTGTGTGACTACTATATTTTGAGGTTTAGAACTTATCAAATATTTGTGAAATGTCAGTGAGCTGTATATCACTGACTAATCTTGAAAATGTCGAATTAGTGAACTTTTGAGAAATGCACTTATACATGTTTGGGTTGCTTAATTAAAAAAGCAATAGGATATACTGGCCACATGTACAGGCTGCTGGTTAGAAATCAATCTATTATGCTAGTATTCTCTAAATTGCTTATCACGGTTATAATACAGTAGTACCTTGAGATACGAACAGCTCACTATACGAATTTCTTGAGATACGAATTGCGATTTGGACCATTTTCCTGTTTGAGATACAAGCTGAAGTTTGAGATACGAACTGTTTTGGCCGGAAAGGATTCATTTCATATGTATTATTTTAAAAAGGTATAATTGGTTTGAGATACGAACTGTCTTGAGTTACAATCTTGGTCACGGAACAAATTAAATTCGTATCTCAAGGTACCACTGTATATGCTTTTGCTCAGAGAATTAGATTTACTGGCCAAAGGGTTAATTTCTAAAGCAATGTATTGCTTAATATGTTGATGGCACAGGTGAGCACTAGATCATTGTGTTTGCTATATTCTAAAAGTTATAAGCAAACAAATAGCTCATAAAAGACATATAATGGGTGTATGTCACTCAGCCCTCCCCAGCCCAACACCGCAAGAGATAATGACACTGGTCTCTGAGCTGGTTCTGTTTTTATAAGGCTAAGTTGTCAATCAGCATGATGTCACTAAGCCACGCCTCCATCTCCTCCAGTATTATCATAGAAAGAGAATGGTTCAAGTTTTGTTTTCGTTTGATTAATCTGTCTTGTATTTCTTGGTTAACATTAATAGTGCATTCCATGTAAGCTGAGGAGGAGTGTGCTAGTGTGAGCCAGTAAGGCAGATTAAATTCAAATTAACTCTGGGGGAAAGAGAAAGGGGAGTCACACTGATACTAATCCTCCTGGGTGTATAGAAAGAGATCATAAGGTGTTAGGTATCTGATTAAATTGTTAATAAATAAAGGGAAAGGGAATGTGATATACCTGCACACTTTTGAACACTATGATATTGAAAGTATAAGGTATAATATAACTTAGAAAAAGTCCTATTGAAATGAGAGAGCCGTTGGATCTTTCTGTTAGACTCACTGATTCCTAATGGGTTAAATGAAAATAATAATTTCACTGTCTTTTTATGAATTTATAAAGGCAAATTTTTCTTTACATGCTACAAATATGAACTCATAAAAAACACAGGATAAATTTATTTGCATTTTATACAACAATGAGAATGAATGTATCAATAGTTTTCATGTACATATTCTGCATACTGATAGTTACGGTATAGTCATCTCTACAGACATAGTCATCACATTTGTATTTACCATTGCTGTGTATTCAAGTTACAGCATGTCATTACCTTCAATAAAAAGATAAGAGAGTATAGGTGATACCTTTTATTGGCTAACGAAATAGATGGTAAATGCAAGCTTTCGAGGCTCCTAAGGCTTCTTATCTTTGCATAAATCTATGGCTAACACGGTGCACAACTCTATTACCTTCAATACACACCCTATATCCCTCCCCCTGTCTCTCCCCCCTCCACTGAACCATTCTCTTTCTATGATAATACTGGAGGAGATGGAGGCGTGGTTTAGTGACATCATGCTGATTGACAACTTAGCCTCATAAAAACAGAGCCAGCCCAGAGGCCAGCGTCATTTTCTCTTGCGGCGTTGGGTTGGAGAATAGCAATAGAGAGTCCTGCTAAGCAGGCAATAGCCAGGCAGGTTTATCTTTGACTAGGTGTCAGGAATACTATTCTGTTACACTCACAAATGGCTATGATAGCCTCTTTTAGCCTTGTCCATATTTTTATTTAAGCACTCACTCTGACAATAGTGCTTTAATATAATACAATTGTGTCAAGCAAATCAAAGAACTGTTATAACAAATCATTCCTTTGACCTACAGGGGAAACACTGTGGCTAGTATCTCTAATTGCTGTTATTTAAGTAATCCTATGCATGTATGGGTGTTCTCTCCTACTAAAACTCACTGCTTTGAAAGTTTTAGGAACTGTTAAAGTGACATACAACCATTATATGTCTTTTATGAGCTATTTGTTTGCTTATAACTTTTAGAATATAGCAAACACAATGATATAGTGTTCACCTGTGCCATCAACATATTAAGCAATACATTGCTTTAGAGATTAATCCTTTGGGCTATATTTTGGCAAGTAAATTTAAATCTCTGAGCAAAAGCATATATTATAATTGTGATAAGCAATTTAGAGAACACTAGCATAATAGATTGATTTCTAACCAGCAGCCTGAACATGTGCCCAGTATATCCTATTGCTTTTTTGATTAAGCAACCCACACATGTATAAGTGCATTTCTCAAAAGTTCACTAATTCGACATTGTCAAGATTAGTTAGTGATATACAGCTCACTGACATTTCACAAATATTTGATAAGTTCTAAACCTCAGAATATAGTAGTCACACAGAGTGCCTACTTGTGCCATAAATATATTTTATAACATTAAAGTGATATACGCTGTTGGAGAATCCGGCCAGCTGCTCTATATTCCTTTCATTAGTAACATTACAGTGAAAGCACCTTCATATCTGACACATTCTAATTTCTACCTTCTGTGTGATTCACTAACTGAGAGTGCTCACCTGTGCCGTTCCTCTTCCTCATATTAGTGTATCACAAATTAATCTGGGATTGTTTTGTGATACTTTAAAGAAATAATACAGTAGAACTAAAATTGTACCTTCCAATCATATTAATTTAATCCAGTCTACTGTTTTATCTATTTATGCACCAGCCCTATTCTGAATAAAGTACTAAACAAGAAATGTTGTACTGTGAGACCAATACCCACTAGAGCAGTGCTGGTGTGTACACAATATAAATAAAATGAATGTGATCCAATATAATGGTGTGTACTTCCTAAAATGGACAGTACAATGTTACTGATGTCCTCATTTGAGGAAACAATCGAAAAAATTTTTCAAAGTTTATTGTTGCTGCTTCTTTATGTACGAATGTGAATTCTTCCAAACAAAAAAGTGCAAATTGGTAAAGAACCTAAAAAAGCGCGTAGTAAAGATATTTATTCTCGCCTTGAAAAAGCTCCCCAGAAGGAGCAAAACGTATGTTGGCTATATTTACTTTGGGAGGTATATCACATTCCCTTTCCCTTTATTTATTAGCAATTTAATCAGATACCTAGCACCTTTTGATTTCTTTCTACACACCCAGGAGGAATAGTAACAGTGTGAATCCCCTTTCCCTTTTCCCTCAGAGTTAATACACATCAAAAAGTGTCTGAGACTGTGGGGGTTATACACTAAAGTCCGAATTGTTTTTGCGTATAGGTGTAAATTCACCAGATAACGACAGTCACAATAGGCGGCTACCGTCGCAGTCGTGTCTTTATTATGGGAAAATTGTCGCAGTCACGACTTTATTATGGAAAAATTGTAGCAATCTTATCTTTAAATAATTGTTGCGACTTTACAATAGGGAAATTTCGCAGATTTACTATGGGAATCCACTGTTTGTGAATTCGACAATTGAATTCGCAATTTAGTGAATAACCCTCACATTTGCCAAGGGAATGCATATTTAGTGAAAATGAAGTAGCAAACTGACTTCTGTTGCAGCAAACCTGTTGAATTTATACTTTCTAGAATATGCCCTGATATGATAAACCATGCTTTAGTCATTGAAATTAATTGATATTCAGCACTCTGTAGCTTTTTTTTTTGAGGTGCTACAGGGCCTGAAAGTTTGTGTAATGCAAGTCAGTGTTAATGGAATGTGCAGGGATTTTTTTCAATAAGGCACATGTCTATTACACTATAAATGGGAAATTCCTCAAAAGGGCAATATAGTAACCTACAGAAACCAATCAGTTGTTAGCATTTATAGGTAAAGGAAAGCTAGAATTATGAAAGCCAATTTTTGATTGGCTGCTATGGTTTATTAGACCCCTGTTAACAATTGAACCTTCTGTCTATCTGTCTATACACATTAAAATAGCAAGCGCTCATTTTTTGAAGCATTTATTACTTCCAGTGTGGTTTGTGATGGATTGCTGCATGCCTTTAAGGGTGCCTCACTTATTTTTTATTATTTTAGAAACACAGGTACATTTTTTATTTCAGTGCTTGTGTCCCTTTAAGCCTAATTACACATTTTCATTTTATAATTGTAAAGTTGAAATAAATAATACAATTATGTTCAGGTAAAATTATCTTTCAGCAAATAGAAAAAAAAAATCCAATCAAATTGTATCATGCATTGCATTCACTTCAATACGTCTTTTTAAAATTTGGATCATTTTATATATTTTAATCACAAAGCATTTACCTTGTATAGTCATTTTGTTTCCCAGAATAATGTTTGAAGAGTTAGAAACTTGTTTTAAGTCATGGGCTGATAAAAAAATGGAAATCCAGCAGCTACGATATTATTCTGAATCTTATCACTATCAGTCACAGTAATGTACTAGTGTTGATTAATAAAGTAACTAATAATATTTGTTTTCAAAGAGATATTTCAGCATTGCTTTATACGTTTTCTTCAAGTCAAACATTTTACATTTTATAAAACATTTAGTATTCAGAAACATCCCGCCTGTACATTCATTTACATAGATTTATATAAAAAATTTATAAAAGTAAACAGCAGGAACCTTGGCTCTAGCAATTTTCTATTATGTTTCGATTCTTATCAGGATGGAAATATTTGCTTAATTATACCTTTTTTTATTCAACAAACAAAATAGTAAAAAAAAAAGGTATTCCCATAATTTAATAATTACATTTTTATTAAAAATAAAAATACAGAGGTAGCTTACATTTAATACAGGGATGTTTCACATCCCCCGTTGCTCTAAGTGTTTATGCTGTTCCAGGATACACATGAAGCGCACACCAAGATATTGTTGAGGGTTTTGGGTATTTTTCCCTATAACTGTGACTTTCTGTAGTTTGATTTCTGTCCTCTGTAGAGATCTGGTACAATCTGTTTGTTGTAGCAGGCATCTGCTATTTCTGTCATGGAAAGGGTTGTCTAAATCCAACCCCACAAGGGGATCACCCAGGAGTCTTCTCTCCTATAGTAGCTCCCAAGTGATGCAATTTGGTCCCACCTGTGAAGGCATTATGATTCGTCATGTATTTTAGTGAGATCTGATATTAAGTTCAGGAGAAACCCAAGCCTGACTCTGACATGCCTGAAGGGCTAGCCAGCTAGGATTGGTCACTTCATGTGGAAGGGTGCAGCAGATACATGCCATAAATATTTAGGTCCCAGGGATCAAGGTGGATATCCCTTTCCAAGTTAGGGAACTCAGGGGTCAGTATAAGAACAATACTCTTTTTTTTTTTTTCTCTTATACTTGTGCTGACTTCAGTTACACTAAAATAAGAATATTGTTATTTAGCCTGGTATGGCAGTGGTTTCTATGCAATAGAAATGCCATCTTTAAAGTTGACTTTTTTAATGGTTTGTATTGTCTCTCTCTCTGCTGATTGCAGCCAAATTGGGCTTTCTGGGGCATTTCGTAGATTTATTTTGTCTGCAACCAGACAAGAAAAAACTATCTCAAAATACTTATTAAATAGTGCTAACATTGAACTGTTTTTCACTGCTCCCAGTTTGAAAGCAGTACCAATTACCCTACTATTATGCTAGTTTGGGTCATTCATTCATGACCTTAAAGGATTATGGGAAATATAAGAAACATAGAATCACAATAATTTCAACTTAAACCCATGTTAAATGTATTCCAGTGTCAATATACTTTTGACTTTTGTTTTGATGAGGCATCTTCAAATGTTACCTTTTTACATGATGAATCCCATAAGTGACACTTGGCCAACTTGGTTTTGCAGTATTTCATGAATTCTTCCTTCCACAGAACATTAACTCAGATTTGTTTTGGAATTTTATTGACCTCATCATAATATACAAGTAATTCTAGCAAGTGTACAATAATGTACTCAGCACAGTCCAGGAGGCTAAGTGAGCTTGTAGGGAGATCTGTTGAAATTCTTGCCAAAAAGTGACACTGCATGGGCTGGGTTTTTAGATGAACCCATGAAGTCTTACTGGTATTGAACACTACCTCTATGCAGATCTTATTTGTACTTTTTGTCCCTCATCAATAAAGGGCAGGTAATTCTAATGAGTGTGTGATTTTATATCTCCCTACCAGCTCAATTTGCATCCAGGACTGAACACTTCAGTGAAAGTTAAAATTTGGGAAGAAGCATTCAGTGAATAGACCACTAACATTACCTAGAAACTTTCCCTGGAAGCTAAATGAAAATTTCCTACAAACACACCAATCAAGCAATAAGAGATTTTAAACACTAATTTTATAGAAATATATCCACTTGTCTAGGTGACTTTGCTTATAAAGCAAGTATACAGAAAAATGAACAGTATTTTATAGTTTTGGGACAGAAAAGGCTCCCCCAGTGCATTTTGGTGCCCCACAGTCCTATTTCGGTTCAGTGTGCAATTGGGAAGATTTTTCTTGCACAACTTCCCATTTAGTTCTATTACATATATATAATATATATATATATATTATAAGAAATACTGCCCTTACATTCTTTAGATGAGTTTGATTTTTTCCACGTTTTTGTGTCACAGGTCTAAACTGGCAAAGCAACCAACCAGTTTGCTATATTGCATCCAATTTATTTCATAAACAATTTCTTTGTTTCTTTGACAAATATGATCAAATATACTATAATAGTATAGTAAAATACTATGGGAATATTTTTGCAGTCGCAACTTTACTATGGGACTAAGCCGGTTAGTGAATAAGTAGTAGAGAATCAGGGCGTTGCCACCTGAAGTGATGCAAATTCACTTTGACAGTCGAGTTCTCACAAATGCTGTCAATGAACACCCTCATTTCATATGGGACTAAGTGATTTAATCATACAAGGATAGCTATATTTTTGTTAGAATATTAGTAAACTGAAATTCCAGGTCTTGCTACTTTTAAATTATGTGCATCAAATAATTTGGTCCAAAGTAGCTCTACATGAAATCACACCATTTTTTAAAGTATGTTTGGAACTTTGTTGAACATAATGTGCAAAGAAATGTTTCTGAGCACAATTATGGAGAAATTTCAATAAAAAGTATTATGTTACTTGATTGATATACCTGGGGTAAGAAAATGTTTAATTTGCACTTTAAGATAACCAGGTAAGGTTATTTGTAAAATACTATCAGGAATAACATGCTGTTAAGTTTTTCTTTTGTGATAACAGTAACTCGTTTTACCCTTGAAGAAACTTGTGGGGTGTTTGTTAATTAAAGACACTGAATTTTGGAAATTAGATCATTACAACTACACTTGGGTGCAATAGTAATGCTTTACACATCCTTAGAGTGCATTCTACCTGATGTCTCAAATGGGTTGTTTAATATTATGAGTAGCTAAACAAGCTTACAAGCTTAGACATTGCTACGGTGGATGTTCACCTTTCCAAAGAAAATGATGTAATATGTTGTTGATTACTCTGGGGTCTTCTTTCTTTTACCAGTAGTGCATCTATTTTTAAAACATTCTATGTTTCACCTTCTAAAATGATTGTAAATTAAACTATTTTTTATGAAACTAAATATATTTGCTTTTATCTAACATTAAAGACATATAGACAGATAAAGCAGGGCTGGATTTTGCCATCTAATTAACAAGGCCACTTGCCAGTCTTCACCCTAATCTGCCAGTCTTCACCCTAATCCACCTGCTGTCCTTCTTGTAATTGTATTAAGCAGGTATAATCTCTGGTCTTTATCCTCTACCCAATATAGAAGGCCTTTACTACAACCTCTTGTAATGAGATATTATTTTGCAACCAACTGTGGGCACCTTTGTTTTGTGTCATATAAACACAACTACATTTTTGCAAAATGTAATTAAATATAACAATCTTTAATCTATTAAAGATTAATCTATTAATCAAGCATTTGGAGCAGATTCTCTCAGCTAATCCTAGACCCTCCTACTCTTACCTTTGTGCAGTCTGTTACTTGTGTGCAGCATTTGCATTATTAAGTAGCATTTGACTCTGAGCTGCTAGGTTTCTTTTTCCAGTGTTTCAGTTCCTCAGAGATGCCTTGCATTATGTTACCTGTAGCAATGAAAGTGAATTTTAATTAATTTCAGGAAGGGGGCATGATCAGCTATAGAGCATAACCCTTGACTAAGGAAGGAGGGGTTAAAATTATTTGAAAACTATCCTTCAAGTGCTTGTTTTATGTAGTGATACACAGCCATGACGTTTATAAGAGGGCTACACTTTCCTATGGGTGAGCCGCAAACATTCCAGTCCAAGACTATGTGAACTTTAGCTCCATTGCAATATCTGGTTTTAAAAAGAGATTTGGATTATCACACTGCTTTCACCACTTCACATACACACTGAAAAGTTTCCATATCATGACAGATTTTTGATTCTATATTGTACAGGTTCTCCCTGGGTCTGAGATGGGTAATGTATTAATTAAAGCGCAGGTTCCTTGTTGGAGCACCATGCAGTCTCCCAAACATATATCAAAATAATGGAAAAGAAGAACCACACACAGGCAGCTGTGCTGCAACCCTTTATTGGGTGAAGTTAAAACACAATATGTTTCGGGTCTTAAGCCCTTTATCCTGCCCGAAACATGTCACTGGCACTGTTTGTATCACAGAAAAAGTCAATTGTTTAATCCACCATTCATCCTGTTGCTTCTTCCTGAACTATTAACTTACAGTTGATATATTTTACTGGGGTGGGAGTACTGGAATTAGTAGCACTAACGTCACAAATAAGGAATACTCACCTCCAGGATCAACGCTATCTTTTACATTCCCAAGGTGTAACAAAGGTTTCCTGAAATTGCTGACCCTTCAGGAGTACTCTTCAGGAACACATAGGGGGTTACCAGTATGCTTTTTGAGAAATCGGGGAGCATGAAGATCAGAGGCATAAACTCACAATCCCTCCTCAGAGCCCTAACTCTTCCAATGCAACACTAACTGCAAACTACCCCTAGAGACCATAGAGTCCAGAATTTCTTGAACCTTGAATTTTTGATCTCCATCCAAAATAACTAAAGGAAGTGGGGTGGTAGAGGAAGAGAAAGGATTGTCACTGATATGAGTAAAGATACATAAAAGGAATTTAGAATTCACAGATTTCTTGAAAGTTTCAGCTTAAAGACCAAAAGGTTAATTTTTTTCTTCAAGATTTTGAAGGGTCCTAGGAAACGGTAGCCCAACATGCTGGAGGGTGACTGAAGATGCAGATTCTTAGTGGAGAACCAAACTAAGCTGGACGATAAGAGAAAAGGAAATTAAACCTGGAAAAGAAAAGAGCCCAACGGGCTTGTCTGAGGTTAAATCTCTTGGCTGCAGAAATACATTTCCGGTTCTTATGATAAGTGAGAATCATCACTTGGCTAGAGCTAGCTTTACAGCTAGAAGCTCTTGATCTCCAATATCATAGTTTTTCTCGGCTGGAGAAAATTTCCTTGGAAATAAAGCACAAAGATGACGTTTCCCATGAAACTCTGCTTGATGAGAAAAGATAGCCCCACTCCAACACTAGAAGCATCTACTTCAATCACAAATGGGAAAGCAGGGTCTGGATACTGCAGGATAGTGGCAGATGAAAAAGCCTTCTTGAGAATATCAGTAGTTTTTTCAGAAATCCACACTACCTTAGTCTCCTTCTCAGTCAGGGCTGTAATTGGAGCATCAATAGCAGGAAAGCCTTTTATGAAGTGTCAATGATAATTTGCAAACCCCATAAAGCATTGGATAGCTTTCAAAGAAGTTGAAAGAAAGAAGAAGTTGCTACTGCAGAACTGTAGTAACCCTAGCATAACACGTGTTTGAATAGTTTTGAGAACTAAGAATGCTTTAAAGCATGATCTGATGCCTTGCATCTTAGCTTCTCTGACAGATTTGCAAATCGTTCAGTTTAATTAATTGAAATGGAATATCTTTTTAAGCATTAACTTAAACTGGGATCTTTTTGAATATCAGAATCCAAAAGCAGCTTTAAGAAATAATTGACAACTTATTAAAGTAGAGTGCACTCTGGAGGATTAATATGTATAATTTCATAAGACAGCATATCATAAAACGTTTCTAACTAAAATGAGAATTGTAGAATTGAACACGTATCCATTGATCTTTAAAAATAATTAAGACAAATAGCATTGTTGGACCTGGAAAGCATGACATGTTGATTTATAATTGTTCTATAGCTTACTTTTTTACCATGATCATATGTCTTTTTGAACAAATTGTTGTCACTGAGATCAAAAACTTATTTTTTAGTATAAGATCTCTGGTTTTTTCAATGATAATTTGAAAGAAATATAAGATTTCCTTTAACACAGCATTGTCTTCATTATAACATGCATCCATAATATTATTAGTAGTAGTAGGATTTAGAATTATTATTATCATTATTATTATTAATTTATTGATACTCTTGCAGTAAATTAAACATTTCCATATTTGGAATAGGGAAGGAATTTTTTCCCTAATATGAGGATAATTTGCTCTTGCCTCATGGGTTTTTTGCCTTCCTCTGGATCAACATTGCAGGAAAATAGGCTGAACTGGATGGACTTGTGTCTATTTCAGCCTTATAAACTATGTTACTGTGTTAAAAGAGGAAAATAAGCAGGCTTCTATAATATTGTTAAACCTCAAGCAAGAGTTAATATTGTCAGTGCAATATCTGAAATCTTTATTCAATCACAAAATGTTACTGGATTACATTATGTTTTTAAGATTTTCATTTTAAAAGGAATGTGGCATACTCTCTAGATTATTAAAACATGGTGTCAAGATTTACTATTACTTGAATTACAGAACTGATCCATCAACTATTTTCAAATCCAAGGTTTCCCTCACTAACTTATTCTCAATACACATAACTAGGGATGCCCTCTATCACTGTTGCTATTTATCTTTTTCCTTAAACTTTTCTTTGAAAACTACACACCAACCCAAACCTTTGAATGTCACCTGCAATAAAGGCTATGTCTGTGTGGCATTCCCCTTATTATGTAAGCACAGTAGATTCTGCAGTGAAGCCAAAGTACATGTTAAGTTAACTTCAGTTAAGGGGTGCATTGAAATGCTCTTCTATGCTTCCAATGTGCCCCTCTCTTCATGCTGCCTGCCAGATAGATAGGGCCTGGGTTTCCACTCTTCTTGTAGTGGTGCCACATGCCATAATAGTGCCACATCATATGACATCATCAGTGTCATTAAAGAGTCAGCTCAATTGCAGAACAAGGGAAGGACCCTGATCCACAAGAGGAGCCCTGAGGCCTACCTTCTCTTAGGTGGGTCCTGAGAAGAGCTTTAGAGTAAAAGTATTATTTTGATTGCCTAAAGCACCCACATATGCATCAAATTTACCCTGTCTGGCCTGGATCACCACAACTGTACTAAATTAACTGCTTGTGACATGGACATTTGTTGATAAGCAAGAAATATAGCTATAGCTCACACATTTTAAGTTTATTTTTGTATTTTTTGATTGTCCTCTACACAATACCTCATACCCTTGTAACTCTATTGGTAAATATGGTGATTGATGGAACAGTGCCACAAATTACAGCTCAGGTTAGCAGTAGAACAGTATAGAGCAATATAAAGCACCCTAAGTTGGATACTTACATAGAGTGGGTCATATCTCATATCTTTTTCTTTTATGTTAGAGACTGAATTAGCAGGAGTAGGTAGAACATCAGTAGAAATAGGTCCAATTGTCACTGTGGACTTAAGAAAAGGAGGGGAAGGCTCCACTTTAGATTTTGAAAGGGTAGTAGCAAGCTGAGTTATATCTCTAGTGTTAAGACAAACAGGATCCTTTATGGACCAAACAAATGGAAAAAAAAAACAAAATCCAGCTTTTCTCAAAGGTAGACTGAAAGGAAGTAACTTGTAGGAGAATTCATAGCACGAATCAATCAAAAACCAGCAATTGTCACAACATAGAGTATTTGTATCAACCACTCTAGCATCATGCAGGGCAATGCCTTTGTCAGAGATCCAGATCCATGGCTTGATATTTTGTAGAAGACTTGAGCAAACAGTCATGGATCTCACAAATCTCACCATGGGACTTGGTCGCAGCTAGAAGAACTAAAGCATACCCAAAGCCCATTACGCCATTGAAAGCACTAGGCATTCTAATACATGAAACACATAGGGATACTGGTGCAAGGTGATACACCTCTAGAGGCACTAAGATGTACTGTGTAAAAAGTGCAGGTGAACACAGGAACTTGGTGGTAGACCTCTGGAGGAACTAGGCATATGGACAGGTGCAGAAACAGGTATCAAGGAAAACACATTTATGGGCAAAATTTATTTAAGTCGGTAATTACCGGCATCATGATATTGATAGCATCGATATCGCAATAGCGGTATTTACCGATATCGCGACAGCAATATTTCGGCCATTCTTCCATTGAAATCAATGGCACAGACGAAATTTGCTTTAGCAATATAGGTAGTATCAATATCGTGATGCCGGTAAAAATTCCGATATCGATGCTATCGATATCGCGATATCGGTAAAAAACTTAAATATCATGATATCAGTAATTACCGACTTTAATAAATTTCGCCCATAGACTTAGGGGAAAGGGGGATACTCAGTACCACAGCTGGAATAGGCACTGATTAACACCCTAAACCCCTGCAAAGGGGTATGGCTTCTGCAGCAGGGCCCCTCCAAGGTTGCAGACCTCAGGTTAACCCCCCACTGGTTTCAGATGGATAGACTCATGTGGGAACTCTGTCTTAGGCCTAGATAAGCTGACTGTAACAAATTATGATCATACTTGGAGCAGCGTAGCTGAACTGTCACTTACAGCATCCCTGAACACATGCTGAACTATAACTCACAGGCACAGCACCTACTTGAAGCAGCACAGAGTACATAGATCTTCTCCTGGGACTTTCAATCTTAACTCAGTTCTGCCAGAATATACCAGTGTTAAACATAGTCAAGACTGTGCTGCTAGCTGTGAAGAGGCTTATGAAACAGACACTGCAAAAACTCTTGGATGAATGTTGGAAGTGATTCCTTTTAAGATTGAAACTTTTGGAGCAGTAGAAGACTGTAACAAAACATACAATACCATCAGACATCTTTCTCACACCTTGGGAGACATTGATGATTGAGCACTGTTTGCTATTTTAAATTCCCGCTGCTGATGTCATGAGTGGGATTGGCCACCAGTACATGGAAGTGCTGGGCTAAAGAGGAGCCCAGTGCTTGCTGGAAACCGCTGAGAACAGGCAGATACAAGTGGTGCAAAGCAATCAGAATTCAAAATCAGTTCATGTGAGGAAGGATTATCTACTATCACCATGGTGAATGAATCCCAATAATAGAGACTCAAAAGTATAAGCCCAAAAAATTGTATCAGTATTAAACAGCACTAAAAATGTATCAACTTTAACCTTTTCCTATCCAATAAAATTTCCTGTTCCGCCAATTGAAATCCTAATATTTTTGGCAAAAAACGTGAAATTAGACATTTCATGCGATATCAGTGAATTTTATCAAAGAAATTAGCAGGAAAAATAATATGTCTGAAATACGTCTATAATATTGATGTCCCCTGCCAGGGGACCAAGGATTGGAACAGAATTTTTGGAATGTCCCCCTCTAGGGGACATAGGATAGGAAAAGCTTAAGAAAGTGCCAAAAGTATAAATGAGCATTAAAGGACCAAAAATGTAATTGTGTCCACAATGGACATTAACCCACATTGGGCTCCAAAAATGTAATGCTATTGGCAAATATGGCAGTTGCTGGAATTGTGCAGCACCTTTACCATAAGCTCAGGATAGTGGTAGATGATCCTGCTTAGTGAGCAGGTGGGTGGATGCGCTAGGTAAATGGGAGAA
>WMED01011566.1:0-15201 GCA_019650415.1 Pipa parva
CCGGCCCGCGGGCCGTAGTTTGGGGACCCCTGCTTTAAAGGAATAAAAAAAAAAAGCGTTAAAATACTTACCTTATACTGAGTCTAGTGATTACAGTCACAGCATGAGCTGTGCTGTAATTAGTCGGCTCGTGATGATTCCCCCGACATTTCTTCACAGTGCTGGCTGACTGAGAATCCAGCGCCGCAGCTCCTCCCACCCTGTTACACCTTTGGGTGTTTCAGGGCTTAAACATCATCACGTTCAGTGCGGGGGCCAAAGAGAACGCTTCCCGCAATGAGTGTAATGATGTATGAGGCTGGGGAAGGAGAAGAAGGAGCTGCGCGCTGGCTTCTATTTTAGCAAGTGCGCTGTGCAGGAAGCGTTGGGGAAAGCATTGGGAGCCAGCTAATTATAGAACAGGTCATGCTGTAAATGTAATCAATCGGCTCAGTATAAGGTAAGTATTTTAACACTTGTTTTTTATTTTTTGACTTTGTATGTCCTTTAAAATAAGACGTGCAGTGTGCATAGGGATTTTCATAGGTTTTTTAAAGTCCGGCCCTCCGTTGGTCTGAGGGACTGTGAACTGGCCCACTGTGTAAAAAGTTTGGGGACCCCTGGTGTACATTCTATAGAGCAGATTAGTAACTGGGGCCTGAAATGTTGTATTATGCCAGTAAAACTGCTACAGAATGCTTTCCGTTATAGGGGTGACTGTATGCACTTGCTTTATGTTTGGCATGAGCATTTTGGCAAAGCTCCCACTGGGAGCATAGGCTCAAGAGTTGGAAAATGAGTCCCTTGTGGACTATGCCTTTTCTTTTTTTACCCCATTTTTATTTTTTGTGGCAAATAACCAACAAATCTCTTCCTGGAGATCCCCCATTCACTTTCATTGACATTGGGCAAAAAAATAAAATGCTGAAAAATCTCTGCAGCTAGCCTTTCATTAAACTTTACCACTATGGTACCAACTAGGTATCTGCAAGAAGCAATTTTCTGAGCTGAAAAAACAGTGGGTGGCAGACCTATGACTCTCTAAGGCTGCTGTGACAAAGAACAAAAGATTGCAGATACATACTCTTCACATATAGTCATATACAGTTAGCTTATTTTTGCAGTAATATGTAGCGACAAGTCTACTTTGTAATTATAAACGACAATTTTCCATAAAGCTAGCTAAGCATTTAATAACCTAGAAGCTTTCCAATTGATTACCCTAAAGCTCAATAGCATTGTTTCCATTTACTATTCACATGATAACTCAAAATGAGTTAATTCGGTTTTGGGTCTACAATACCTGCAAAGACTGGTGATCAGTTTGGTTTAAACTAACCAAACTGGGTGACAAAACCTACTGTATGTATGTAAAGGTAGCTTGTAGTAATAGTATTTGCTATAATATGGCAGAAAAGTATGAATAAAAACATTTTTTGTCTTTAATATTTTCTAATAGCAAAACTATAATGCTAATAATTTATGAGAAATTAGTTATTAACAAATCTTCCCCTGATGTTACTGTTCATTATGTAAGGTTCGAACAAATCTGACAGTGACATTATATTATATATTAATTGCAAAGTAAAGTGATCCTTTTCATATTGATGTTAGTAACCCTTTATAATAGAGACGTTCTATATCAAGGGGTCTCAAACTCAACTCTGCACGTGGGCCACAGAGCAAGATCACAGCCAGTCAGCGGGCTGCCCTAGGTCTACAAAAGGCAACAGTTTTGTAGACTGTTTTGTGCCAGTCAGTGCAGCAAACTTGTTTTAGAAGATTTAAGTGCATCAATATCCCCTTAAATAACCTAAAGTACCATCTCTATAGTAGTGTCAGTGTGAGCAGTAAAGTCCACCTTTAGCGGGCTCAATGGTCTGCGAATCTTTGGTGGTCAAATGGTAGCTGGCAAGGCATGGAGACGGCCGGACGCGTTTCTCTCTAAAAACTGAGCTTCCTCTCGCTGCTTGTCACTCTCTGTCTCTGCACGGCTTTTACAGGATGTATCGATCGTGTGGGGTGTGTCTGACGTCAGTGTGTTATGTTGCGTGTATTGTACTTCATGAATATTCACTACATTTAATTAAGTAGCTTGCCGATGTCTAAGTGTCTATGCGTATACCGTCCTGTCAGATATTTCGGATCCTACTAGTAAGTAAGACGAATAATATAGTTTATTATCTAGCTAGGATATTAAACTATATTATTCGTGGCTCTTCATGGATTAGTCTGCAGGCCGCACAAAATAGTTCGGCGGGCCGTGTGTTTGAGACCCCTGTTCTATATTGACCTGATGAATCCACTTGAAAAAAACGAAGATGGCTCAAATACCCTTATACATCTATTCTGTATTTAATAACGGAAAAGATTTTTTAGAAAGAATTATGTATTTGTTTCATGCTGGTGTCATAGTAATATTATTGATAAAATTCTTGCTGGAACTTGCTCAAATGCTGCACTGCAGTAGTGTGTAGCACCACTGGTTCCAGTTAAAGGCCCACACTAAATAACACTGAAACGAATTAGATTTTTTAATATTGTTACATTGCATAGATAATATTATTCGCATGAATCACGCACTCAGTCTAGGGCCAAATTGGTCAGACTCCAATTAACTTTCTGATTGTGGGAGGAAAGCTTTGCAAGCAATGGGGTAAGCATGTTTGTAATCGATCCTAGGACCCCAGTGCTCCAAGACAACAAATATATCCACATTGCCAGAAACATTGCTTATATATATAGACACTGATCCCTCTTTAAAAATTTTTTATTTTACACCAGTTAGTGAGTCAGGCCCCTCTCACCATGCAGGGTCAGTTTGCTCAAATGTGACTGGACTTTGCATCCTGTGTGTTCTTTTAATTGTTGATAAACTGTGAAATAGAAGAGATATAAAAAAATGTCTTTCTTATGTTAGTACGTTGTTCGAACTGCTCAGTGTGCAAAAAAGTGTCCGAAAAATTAGACTATGTAAGTAACAAAAAAGGTGTCTGTATGTAAATCCAGCAGAGAAACTGCAAATCTGAAAGTAGGGTTGAGAATTAAATCAGAAATTGTAATTGAATACGCAGTACAAATCCCAGTAGCTAAATAATTGCAAAGCAAAGCCGGCTGTGCACAGATCTAGAGCTTGCTTATCACCATGACTATGGGTTGACCTAATTCATACCTGTTTGATTACAATATACCCATACCCATAAGATCTGCTCGTGACCTAAACTCTGTTTTGTTTTTTTTTTTTACTACTCCATAAATATTTGACGGTAAAGTTTCCTAACCCCACTGACTGTTTTACTTATTATGGAATGATTTTGATAAAAATGTGCTGATTTTTTTTCAGCGGCCAGTGAGGAGCAGTTTTCTCATGTATGTTTTTAAGCCTATCATCTGCCTAGCTACCTTGGTTTTCTTTTTTTATTTGTTTTATTATTTCTTTTTCTGGTTTGTAGGTTTGCAAACAGATTTGGCTAGGATTATTTGATGATAGATCTTCTGCAATTCCAGACTTCAGAGACCCACAGAAAGTAAAAGAATTCCTCCAGGAAAAATATGAAAAGAAGAGGTGGTGAGTAGTGTTTTTCTACACTGTATTTTTATGAAGTATAGATATGTCATGAAGCTTTTTTGAGAAAAGCAATTAAACTTTCTGTTACATCACCATGTCAAAATAAATTCCCGTTAGTTCACAGCACTATAAAACATACAATTCTTTGCACATGGAAACTGTAATATTTATTAGATTAAAGTAGTACTGGGGAAAAAGGGATTTTAATTTAAGTCTATAAATGTTATCTACTACAATAACATGGACAATTTCAGCACTGCCAGTGAAGTAATCATGCCTCAAACTCCTGTATGTATGCACGTATAATTTTATTTCTAAAGCCCCACAAATTTACGCAGTGCTGTACAATTCAGCAATGCAAATATGATACAGTACAGTACAGATATAAGTACATTACACATTACAAGTGAGTAACTTACAAGCATAAAATCACTTTAAGTGCCAGGTTATGATTGACACGAGGATGGAGACCCCTGCCCTGCAGAGATTACAATCTAAGTCAGCGGTTCTCAACCTGTGGATTGAGGCCATCCCACTGGGGTCGAGAACTGCTTCGGCGCCAACAGGAACCCTTCTTACCACGTGACGCGCGTAAGTGATGACATTTCGGCTGAACGTCACCACGTGACGCGCATACGTGATGACGTTCGGCCGAAAAGTCATCACGTGCGGCGCGGTGATGTCAGCGCCGGGGGTCGCGGTCTCATAAAGGTTGAGAACCGCTGATCTAAGTGGACTCTACTGACAGTAGTCATTAATTCTAGTAAGCATAGCAGACATGAAACAAAGTGAGTAACCATGTATTTGATCTTCAGGCAAGAACACAGAGTCTGCTTTTGGCCAATAGCCATATAGAAGAGAGATTTTTTTCCATCCTCTACTGTAGTTCTCTTTGAGGTGACAGCTATTAGAGTTTATTATCATCAGGTGTGGAAAAACTCCTTGCAATTCCAAGCTCTCTAGAGTTATCATGTAGAAGCACAAAATGCATGTCATCGACATAAGTGGTATGGCACTCGCTACACCTTAGGATATTTTTCACAAAATGCATGCATGTACTTTGTGATGAAAATATACAGAGGTGGACCATTGAAGTCTATGGTGTGAGTTTTGTTTTGGCATTAGCCTTTTTTTTTTTTTTTTTTTTTTTTTTTTTTTTTTTTTTTTTTTTTTTTTTTTTTTTTTTTTTTTTTTATACCCAAGATGTACCTTTAGCCTTGGGTTATTTGCAAGAATGAAACCATCTTTTCATATTTCTGTGTGCTTCTGTCTAGGTATGTTCCCCCAGAGCAGGCTAGGGTTGTGGCCTCTGTACATGCATCAATTTCAGGGTCTTCAGCTAGCAGTGCCAGCAGCACGCCAGAGGTCAAACCACTGAAAACTCTTCTAGGTGACAATGCAACAGCTTTGCAACTGAACAAAGCAACCCCCAGCCAGGTGAGCAATCGCTATGGACTTTATCTGCTTCACTAACTTTATACCTTGTCATAAATTGCTTCTGCTCTTATATTTGGTGCTGAGCCAATGATTATAATTATAAAGTGAGGGCCACAGCTAGTGCACATTTTAAAAAATGTATATGTGCAGTAGTCTAAGATGTACATGTGAATAATATTCCCTAACAGGAGATAATGGCATAGCATCACCCCTGTCCTCTCATAGAAACTGTCCTGCCATAGAGTTGCTGTTGGTGAAGGTATTCCCACTTGCTTTATTCTGTTAGTGAGGCTTTCTCAGATGCAGACAAAATGAAGTATATTATTGCATTTTGGCCAATGCCCAATGGTACTTTGATCAAGCCTGTCTCATCTTTGATGACTGTGAAATCAGTAAGTGTTTTCAGCACTATCAATAGAATTGTTTCCTTTTAATGTGTATGTTTTATTATGTACACATGGTTACATTTTAAATTTAGTTGTACATTTATTCCTTACCTATATAGATGATTGCATTGCACGCTAAGTGCTTTTAAGTGTTCTGTGCCATTAAATCTGAGCAATATGTCACTTTATAAAGCTTAATTTGAATAAAATCATATCACTAGCAGCATTGGTGCTAGAAAGTCTTTGGTGTACTTGGATATATTATGAATCATTTTTCTTTTTACAGTGTTATCGGTGTACAGTTATTATACAAGTTATGTTTTTTCACTTTAAATTACAGTGGATGTGTACATATCGGTTCAAAACCTTTCCATGAGCACTTATAAATATTTTTTAGCTCTGGACCACACAATAAATCAAGAAGAAAAACATTTTTAGGCCCAGTTCACATACAGCGTATATGCACTACATATTTTAGAAATGTGCATCTAAAAAATATTCTGCGTATTTTCTAGATGTACATTTCTATTGTGTTTGTGGCTCCTCCTGTCTGGCCGCATTTTGTGCACAGCATAAATACGCCGGCAAAAATGCGATATGAAGCGTTCCTACGCGCACTCACATCATACGCTAGTGTGGCTAACAACAGGTAAGTCCCATAGGTTTACACAGTGCGTTTTTTTTTTAATGTGTGCCGTATATACATCGCGCATAAAAACTCTAGTGTGAATCTAGCCTAACCATGTAACCATTATATCTGATGAGAAAACTGCATCCAGTGAAAAGATCTTTATTTTGTCTGTTAATTGCTGCTAGTGCGGATGAACTCTGACTCAAGTAATATACATAAGGGATATCTACACTCCAGAACATACTATATAATAACTTCATCAATGTATGATAAAAAAAAAATCCATCTTCAATTTATATGTTTTTATTTTGTCAATACACTTTAAAGGTGTAGATTGTATTTGTAGCAGTAGTTTGAATTCAGGTCGTTTTAAACCTGTATCATGGACATTATTCTAATTATAGTGTTCTCTATGTAGTAACTCTACTATATACATCAAAGTTAAAACCCAGACAAATCAGAGTTTTTGTCAATTTACTGTTAGATGTTCTATCACCTAAGCAATGCCCATTAACTTAAATATTTAAAGGTTAAGTAAACCCTGCCTATAAAGAAAGCTCTATTTACCTTTTGTCAAGCAATATAATGATTAAGAAACTCCTGACTTTGCTCTTAATTCAGCAGAATTCAATATCCTCCTGTAACTGCTCTCTCCCTCTGAACAGCTTCCTTGTATGGGAAGTGCAAGCATGTAGCCACGCCCCCTCCTATCCCTGACTTCTCTCTCTACAACTGACCACACAGGTGGTTGGACAGCTTTTATCTGCGCATGCTCAGGCTTAGGAACAGGCCTTTTAGCTAAGAAAAGTGGGAAGGATTTTACCACAAGAACGGCTCTCTGTATAGTGAGTGATGTCACTTGGGGGTGTGGCTTATCAGCACTGCACAGGAAGAGTCTGTGCACAGAAGGGTAGCAGGACTGTTTAAACAAGAGACAAGTACTACTAATCCCAAAATCGTTTTTTACATTTAATGTTTAAGTTGGCTTTCTATATGTATACATGTCAAATATAAACAGGGCCGGTTTTGGCTATGGTCGATGTGGGCGACTGCCCAGGGCACAATCTATTTGAGGGGCGCTGTTGCCCACATGGCCCATAGCTAAACTCACCTCCTCCAGCGATGCACCTCCTCCAAGCGCTTTTCCACAATGAGGTAAGTGGAATGCAGCCAAGGAGCGCCGTCGCAGTCCATTTACCTCATTGTGGAGAAGCACTTAGAGGAAGCGCAACTCTGGAGGAGGTGAGTAGGGGGCGCGGGGGGAGGTCAAGGAGTGCTTTGCCCAGGGCGTCAGTAGGGCTAGAACTGCCCCTGAATATAAATAATGTTTTATTCAAACTTTTCATACCCTTTAAGCTTTCTATTTGTTTTTATATTTACTGATAACAGCCATGTGGTATGTGTTTGTTAAACAGACCCCACCAACTCCCATTGTTTTCTATGGTGCTTTAGATAAAACATTTTCAGGACACAGTCAAGAAAGGACAATTTTTAAAGATAAATATTATATTTTCTAGACACAATTATGAAAGTTTGGAAGCACAGATTGAATTTATAGTACCTGTAAATGCATTTAAGGCATTTTAATTTTTTGGTGTTACTGTAATTTTAACCTGAAGTTAGAGTACAATTTAAACTTTAAGCACAACTAAATATTTGCAAATGTTAAAATGTTACCTAATTGCTTCTAAATTTAGTATTGTGTTTGTTTTTAAAGGGAATTTCAAATAAATTTAAACTGATCTTTGCTACTGTTGTTATGGTTCCCTGTGTTGGTTGCACAATACTTGTAAAATATTTTTTTACTGGAAGAGGCTTGTTTCTATGAGTTAGAACATTCCTAATCTGAATTCTATTTACACACTAAACTATGCCAGTTTTCTGCTACTTACTATGTACATGGAAATACCATTGCTACACACACGCTTTCTGTGCTCTTTTCACACTGATTGTTTTATACAGATAGATGTGTTTCTATCTTAGACAAGTCTTCAGATAAAACCTATGGTATAAGGAATTCTGTGTAATAATGTTCTGAAAAACTTGTGATTAAAAACCAAATCAGTAGTTTTTAAGCATAATGCTTAAACCATGGAAATAAGCTATTTGGCTAATTGTTCTCTTGTCCACAGTCTCCTGTTGTTGTTCGAAATCAAGGACCTCAAGTAGTACATCAAGAAAAGAAGCAGTTTGACCTTTTGAGTGACCTTGGAGCAGATATATTTGCCACCCCTGCCCCCCAGCAAGCAGCCAGCGCTAACTTTGCCAATTTTGCAAATTTCAACAGTCATCCAGGTAAATGAATATGAATTCTTTAGCCTGCCATCCTCAATTACTACTCATTGTGTTACTATTAAATTCTTATTTATCAAATAAAGTTTAAAAACTTTGATTCTTTTGCACTATAGCTAATAAGAAATAATTTAAAATAATAATTGAGTGAAAAAATGTTTTGGTTTAAATTGAATTCAGGAAGAATTATCCTGGATATGTTTTAATGACATTTTACCTATTTTAATCAATTTCAGTGGTAGTTTTAATAATGCAATGTACTGTTGCATAATTTAAGATGCTACGGGCAGAGTATCATGTGTGCTCAGAAGTCAGCCAGTTAGTTGCTAGGGAGAGGATTCATTAAATGACCATGCATGTCATTTTATAGCCTTTCTGTCTGTGTAGCATTTTGTCCTTTGACAGTTTTTTCCATACCAGTTTCTGTTTTGCTTTTGTGGCTCTTTGACTCTACATGCTCATCTGGGCATTAACGGTTTCCTAGTGCTGCTCCTAGTTTGTTCATCAAAGCTTTGGGACTAATATTACTTATCTGGAAGCTTATGTTATGTGTACATTATCCCTTGAGGTCTTGCAAGCCTGAACCTTTCAGGGGCCCTAACGACTAGTAAACTTTGCTTTTGTTCATCATGCTAAGGCACATCAGTGTATTGTATGTTATTAAGGGGGTAATTCACCAAAGTGCGAAGTGAGGTGCAGATCCTTCGCCTCACTTCGCACTGACTGTTATGCGCTCGCGGATCTCCTGCACGCGAACATCAGCGAACGCTTTAAAGGGATTCCAGTCTCGGCGAGACCACTCGAGTCGCTTCGCTGAGACTGGAATCCCTTTAAAGAGTCCCTTTAACTTAGGTCAATAAAATTAATATCTACATTTTCTAAAGGTCTGGGTGACTCATTTCGACATTCTATCTTCTTTTTATATAGAATGCTTTGGTGAAAATGGTAGTATGAAAACAATATATTCCTTGACTTGTGTCCATGAAAGTTTTCTTGGAGGTTAATATTAGAATGAGTAATGTAACTTTGCCAGACAAGAAACATTTTAGAAAATATGCATCAGGTATTATTTAAAATGTTCTACTGAGGGATGTAATTTTTGCAGCAGACTTTGTATAGAATAGATTTAATACTTTGGTATATATATTTATACGTTCTAGTATTTGCAACCTTGTTGGCTTTGTGCCACTGTAATTCCTATCCTAATATTTTATTGAGAACCTTTGAACGGCTCAGAGTACCTAATCTATTAAAGCAGGACATTTTCAGTTGAATGAAAATAAAATGGGTGTGTGAGGGAAGGGGAGTTTGCGATCCCAAGTATAATAAGTTATAAAGCATAGAGATTATGGACTTTTGTTAAAATAGCCTTTACTGTTGCAGTGTTTGGCTGCATCTTATTGTTAAATGTTAAGGCAATATATATATGTCCTTACATTTTGTGTATACTAGATTTCCTCTGGTATACTTTCCCCACAGCATCAATGTAATTTCTCTAAGATTATTGCAAGTATTATAAATGGAGTCACACATTGGGGATAATTCAGTGTAAATTTAATGCCTATGTATTTAGAGCGGTCTAGGATGCTCATTTTAAACCATTTGCCAATGCCATATTCCATAAATTCAATTATTTTGTGCCATTTGGTTTTTGTCTTCATTTACATTTTGATTTTGTGTTTCTAACTGCTCATTCTCATTAACACCATATTCTGTCACTTTCTTTTTTTTCTTTTCTGTTTTGTTCTCCTCATTTTGCAGCTCCAAATTCTGCCCATGCAGACTTTGCAAACTTTGATGCATTCGGACAGTCTAGTGGTGTGAATAATTTTGGAACTTTTCCCCCATCAAGTCAGACCCTCACCCCGCCCTTAAACACAGGTAGTTATTTGTCTGCAAACAGAGATAAAAGTAGTCATTGGAAAAAGGCTTGCGCTCAGTGTAAAAACAAGCTCTGTGCTTAAAAACCAGCACTGCTGCTCATGGTTTGCATTTGTGTTACCACTTTATTTTTCAGAAGTTGTGTGTCATATGTTCTATACACTTTATTTTTAGCTCGTTGGCAAATTTATCTTTCTATATTTCCATATATATGGACATGTTCACACACGAGGGGCTATTCTATAAAGTTCAAATTGTTGCGTATAGGTGCGAATTCACCAGATAAAAACAGTCGCAATAGGCTGCTACTGTAGCAGTTATGTCTTTATAGTGAGAAAATTGTTGCAGTCGTGACTTTATTATGGGAAAATTGTCACAGTCATAACTTTAAAATGTTGTTGCAACTTTACACTGGGGAAATTGTAGCGGACTTACTATGGAATCTGCTGTTTGAGAATTCGACAGTCAAATTCGCACCTTAGTGAATAACCCCCACAGATATAAATAGGTAAAAATATAATGCACTGTGTACATTTTTCCATTTCTCTCTGTAATTTATTTTTATTGTCATACTATTGTTTTTGCTATATTACAAACAAATTAAATGCATCATGATAACTTTTGCCAGAGGTCCCCCAGACATACCGTTATGTCCAAACGACTTTATTCCTGGATGTCTAATAAATGCCTTGTTCCATATCTAAGGTAGAAAGCGCAGTGCGAGTTATTTACTGCCCTGCCCCCACACAGAACTTCATACCCATGTCGGAGCAATAGCCAGTGGGAACTCGCACATTTCTGTCATGCTTGTTGCTTTGTGGACTTCTGATGTACTAGGTGATAACTGTTTTGTGCTGAGATGATCTGTGGGCACACAGATTATTTATGCCTTCAGCTACATTTTGATTCTATTCTAGGGGTGAACCAGATTTTTGGTTCAAAATGTACTTATTAGTTTTGGTTTTTAACACTTTGTTGGCAGTTTTTTCATTATTTTTTGAAGCAGCAGTTGTTATTACATATCTTTGAAGTTTATGGTAAAAATTCACTGACACCTAAGTTTTTTTTGTTTTTTTTAAAATACAGATCTGTTTGAAACAACAGGTCTTGCAATACTACTGTTTATTCCATAATTCAAAGTCAATTTGTGGACAGGCATATTTGATTTTTCCAGTAGCAAGGTGATACAATGTGGAAATTTGAGCTTTTGAGTGGATTTCACATTTTATTTACCATAGGTTTCTGTGCAGTGGTTCCCAGTCTTAGATCTCTAACTAGTAGACATTCATTGCAACACTAAAGAACTAAAGTCTCCAAATAAAATATACTTTTTCTGCATGCATTTTTTTTGGATGGCAGCCTTTGTAGCATTTCAGCTTCACCCCTTGCTGAGAAAGCTGTTGTCCTGGGCATTGACTTCTTGCAGAGTATGTGTGAAAACCAGCAATGAATGCATGCCTCATTGACATTCACAGTTTAATGGACCATGTGACGTTCCCTAGCTGGTCAAACAATTTTGTGTGATGATGCATCAGTGTGCATTAGCATATTACTGAGGATCCAATATGGTGGCTGTAAGATACAGTAGACTCTTTCCTGTACCTGCCGCCAGCATTTTACATCTAAATAAATGCTAGGACTTTTCAATCACTTCACTTTGTCTTTTTCTGTTGATCAATGCTAAAAAGCCCAATCATTTATATTCACACTGTACAATATGAACAATTACAAGGATGTTGGCGAATCATTTTTATAGGAACTCTTTTATTTTTGTAATCCTTAAGATCCCTTGAAAGAATATATGTAGTCATTGCGGTATGTTATTAATATAGGGAATTTTGCTTTATTCCAAATGCTATTGTGAAGATAAATAAGTGATGGAAAATACATATCATACTGTAATTAACTATTTAATCAGCTAAATAACCTTTAGAGATATCCATTTACACATAATAATGGATGCTTTAACTTTGCTAACACTGTACTACTTTTTACGTAGAAAGGAAAAAAGACATTGTCATGAAAAACGTTATCATGTTTAAATGCCTGTATCAAATGGAAACAGACTTTGGACTGTACTAGGTCAAATGTCTGAATGAGAGGGGGTACTTCCATCCCCTGCAGATAAAAAAAACTTGCAGTAGGTTGGTTTTTTGTAGAGTATGCAGTAAGGCTACACTTTTTTTCTTCTCATACAGCACAATAGCTTGCACAGCTCTGCATTCACTTGTATCTCCAACTGCTTTTATTAAAATGTGTTTTGCAGCCTTTTTTTTTCTAGCAGTAAAACAGTCCATGGGCACATTTTTGCATACTGCTAGCAGTACAACACAAGTAAAGCTGAGTGTGAAAAACAGGTGTAGAAGTACGTGTTTGTACAAGCACATGCCAGTTCATGGGTATCAAAGTTCACAATGTAGTTGGATTGGCTGGATTTAGAGGTTAGCAAGGCAGATACCTCTCAACAACTTAGGGGGTATTCACTAAGATGCAAATTCGACTGTTGAATTCTCAAACAGCGGATTCCCATAGCAAATCTGCAACAGTTTCCCCATTGTAATGTTGCGCCAATTTTTTAAAGTTAAGACTGCCGTAATTTTCCCATAATAAAGTCACGACTGCGACAAAATTCTCATTATAAAGACGTAACAGTAGCAGCCTATTGCGACTGTCTTTATCTGGCAAATTCGCACCTATACGCAACAATTCGGACTTTAGTGAATAGCCCCCTTAGTTGACATGGGCTGGATGTTCTCATCAGCCTAGTCACATAATGGAAGGTAATGAAGAGAGACCTTTTAAAAGTTTTGTGTCTTAAGTTTTTTCATGAGGCCTAATAATGGTTTTAGTTATCAAACATAGACGACAAATGGGAAGGTGAGTATTTGTAATATTTTTATTATTTTTCTTGGATCTGAACATAAGAATAGATGAATTAGGCAGAACTGGTTCCCAGCCACCTGTGCTGCTGTGTTGGCAGAAAAGATTCACAGGTTTCAGAATGTGGCACGCACTTTAGGGTTATCCAACTTCCACCCCTTTAGTTGTCACTTTTAAGGGGACTAAAGACTAATAATATCAGCATTATGATAGCTTTGCAAATGTTGGAGGGGCGAATGTTTCATGCTTAATAAAGATGTGTGTTTACCTTTCAAGCACATGTACTGTTGTATTGATATGTAACTGCTGCCCTCATCTGTGATGTGACTGGAAATGTTGATTGCTGGTACTGGGAAGAACCACGCAGTTCTACAGTATGTCTATATAAGCTCTGCTGGCATGAGTGAACAGCATAGAAGTGTCTGGTGCTGTAACAGACAATTTATAGGCTGAACTGGATGTACTTGTCTTTTTTTTCAGCTTTATAAACTGTTACTATGTAAAAGGTTATGATTTAACATACACAGGCGAAGCTGGTAGATGGAATTATAATAGTCTGTTTTGTAATAACCACAAATGCTTATGGAATGCACATGCTACTAATACTCTCTGCTTTAAAAAGCACACCCCTGTATTAACTAATATCCTTTACCCACCAGCATGCCGGCTTCTATGTTGGTCCATTATACTACAGATCTTATTCTTCTGTGATGTTAAAGGATTTTTTAAAAAAATTTCCATTGGGACTCTGGTGCAGCTGTGATCATTGCTTTCTAAGCAACTATGCCCATAAGGTGCATTGTGCCAGTAGAAATTAGACACATCCCTATAGCCTAATTATTTTTCTTTAGGTCATCTTGACTGCTCTATGAATAAATATTAAACTGTTTTAGAGTATGACCCTTGCCTTTTTGTTGCCGGAATTCATGTCCGTACAAAACAAGCAGGCGTAGAATTTCAGTCTGACAATTTATTAAAGTAAAAGAGCTCCCTTTTTCCAAACGTCTTATCTATTTTACATGAAGTGGGGTTCATTATACTTAGCTCAGTAAGATTTAAAAGTTGTTTAATATCATCTACTTGCATCCACTGTAAGGCTAAGGCAACATGTAGCATCTTGTCACTTTTGTACTGCATGTGAGCAAAACTGCAACTGAATGTGACACATTACACTATGAGCCACTACGTGTTACAGCTATATTACACACATCACTTCCTGTTACCTGTGTCAAATCTGGTTTGCTGCCAGCCTTGATGTTTTTTTTCCAAATTAATCTTGATGCCTTCTGGTGCCCCAAAAGGTATTGGATGACCCCTACAGCTGAAGCCAGTAGTGAAGAATTGTTCAACTATGAATATTTATCTTCTCTGCAGTAGTAGTGCTGCACAAAGCATTTCCAAGCCTCTCTCTATTCTTCAGGGTATGGAAGAATGATTGTAGAAATATTTTTTATTTTTTAAGAATGTTCAGAGAAATGTCAGCTACAGTGAGGGATTGATCTGTGTGATTTTACAATTGCAGATGCAATTATTGTTTATAGGTTTAGGCATTGAAAGAGAGAGATTCTGCATAAAAAGTAGTAGTATAAGTAGTATTTATGTGTTTTTGGGGAGGATTTAGTTTTCGTTTTAGTACATCTCCTTGACTCTAACTGCTGGGAACTACAGTGTATTCTCAAATGCAAATGCTTTTTTTTCCGAAAACTGCCTTTAAACATAAGGGATAGAATTAAACCCCTAGGATTTCATTCATTTTAAGTGCTTTTGGTTGGCTGTGTGTAAATTTCTGCAGCCTGCGGTAACTTTATTTTGCATTATATTATCTCAAAAAAATTATGCAAAGAACATTTTTTATGGGGAAAAATTGTAAGACTTTTGTATCCATCAGAAGTTGGTACTAAGTCTTAGAGTTGTTTCTGAGCTGAAAATAAGCATTGAGTAAAAGTGTCCATATGAGTTATTATTTAGGCCCCCTTGTGTTTCTAACCTATTTGTTTTTCTATTGATGTAATGCAGTGTTTTTTAACCTTTTTTCTTCAGGGGAACCCTTTGATGTAATAAAATTTCTGGTGGAAACCCCAAAAATTGCATAACGCGCGTGACGTCACTGACGTCTACATACCTGACAGGTCACAGAGGGAGGATCC
>WMED01011567.1:0-15200 GCA_019650415.1 Pipa parva
ATTACATCCCTTTCTATGTCTCTCTGTCCCTAGTTTATCCTCACAATGTGCCACTAACTGCATGTAAGTGAATATTACATCTTGTTTATTAGTAGACTAATTTAGTCACAGTCGCCATTGTAACTTTTGAATGAATAGTTGTCCCGCCATCAGCCCCCTAATTCGCCAGTCTGAAGTGTCAAAGTCAGACAGGTGAATTTGGAGCAGTTCACCTAGTCGCATTCACTCATTCTACACACTGCACTGCCTAGTCAATAGTCGAAGTGCCTGTGCACGCACACAAAGGGATGCAAAGTGCTCTGTAAGATCACGAATATGGTAGTCATCTGAATTGGTTGCGTATTCACAACATCACAGAGATTGATCAATAAGCGAACTGGCGAATAGATGCGAATTCAGAGCTGTACAAGACTTTGGCTTTTAGTCAATACGTCGGGAAAGAGGCTCATTTCCTTCTAGTAATCCACTGCAAGTAAGTGATTTTCTGGTCACCTATTAAAAAGAAGCAAATATTTTCTTATTTTAAAGTGCTCGTCGTTGCTGAAATGTTAACTTTCCACTGAGTATTCAGCCACCGTGGGCCCAAGGTAGGAATTAAAGGTGGAAAACCAAACAAGGACTAATAAAAGTACATTTGAGACAAGTTTGTGTTTGGGATAAATATTGAATCAGCAAGAAAATGTTTTAGACTTTACTTCCCAGTTCATGGAAAATAGGGCTTTGCCAAACCTATCATTTTTGGTTTGTCCAAATATCAAATCCCCCACTAGAAAATGGCTAAATACCAAACGAAATCCCAACTGCAAATTTAGCTGAATATTTACTGGCAAATCTTGGATTTCTAGAAAAAAAAATATAGATAGAAAAGTTACTCATGGCTTCTGTGGGTTCGTAAAACCCTACAGGACAAATTAGTTTCATAATTATTGCTCAGGAAAGCCAAGAGAACATTCTCTGATACACATGGTCCTGCTGCAAATGGAGTCTACAGATTAAAATTTTCATTTTTACTTGTGCAATGTGATGGTATATTGCCCCAGCCTTTCATTCCCAAACTCCTCAAAAGAGGAGATACAAGTCCCACCTTATAGTAATTTATCTATAGTGGGCAAAGGGCCATACCATTGTCCAGGGCCGGGCCGAGTGGTAGGCAACCACCTAGGGTGCTGCAGGAGGAGGCTGCTATCTTGGTGCTCACCCCCCACCTTTTCCCTGTCCCTACTACCTTCTCCATGGCCCAGCTCTGTCTGCTGTAGAACTAAGCGCTGTAGCGTTCCTCCCTCCAGCAATGATGTAACTTCCTGTGACTATGTCTTGGGACTTCAGCTGTTGCTCTATTTTGATTCTAATCTACAGTACTCTTCCATTGCAGCAGTATTGCTAACAGCCTAAACACTCTCTATCTTACACCATCTTAACTACATATTCTTACTCCCTCCCCCAGCAGAGATTTATTAAACAGCTGGTGTGCACAGTGACTTCATCCCATCCATAGGGGAAAGTTATTGATACAATTTGGGAAATAGCAGGATAGTATCAAAGAAAACCTTCCTTACCACTTCTTCTATATTTAATTCAATACTAGGAAATGCCAAGCAGTCACCCCAACATCTAATAAATCTAAAGCTTTGCCAATATAGTGATTACTGTGTAAGGTGCAAGCACTGTAAAGCTATTATTGCACCAGAAAATGTGTGTGTGACATGTACTGGCCAGTTTTCCATGAAAAGGTTCCCTCCCCCGGACATTTTTACCCTACTTACTACTTAGCACATGTGCACAAGTCAGCTTTCCCTCTATAACAGTGGTTCTTAACTGGGGTTCAGTGAGTCGGTCTCAGGGGTTCGGCGGAGCCTCCGCCACAGAAGTCAAGTGATTTAGCACTAAAGAAGGATTCAGTGAATGTGCATATGAAACTGGTGGGTTCGGTACCTCAAAACAAAGTTAAGAACCACTGTTCTATAATCTCCTGCATTCCAACTTAATTTATAGAACCAAAAGGTCAGCGCACTGCTTAACAAATAGCAGTCAGGCAGCTTTTTCTTCTCATGTTGCTCCCTGTCCGGTTCTGTTCTGTTCTGTTCTGTTCTGAGACCCCTGAGCTCTGTAACTGGGGAAGCTTGCTGATCACTAAGCACTGTAACTGAGGAAGCTTGCTGATCACTAAGCACTGTAACTGGGGAAGCCTGCTGATCACTGAGCACTGTAACTGGGGAAGCCTGCTGATTACTGAGCACTGTAACTGGGGAAGCTTGCTGATCACTGAGCACTGTAACTGGGGAAGCTTGCTGATCACTAAGCACTGTAACTGGGGAAGCTTGCTGATCACTGAGCACTGTAACTGGGGAAGCTTGCTAATCACTGAGCACTGTAACTGGGGAAGCCTGCTGATCACTGGGCACTGTAACTGGGGAAGCCTGCTGATCACTAAGCACTGTAACTGGGGAAGCTTGCTGATCACTAAGCACTGTAACTGGGGAAACCTGCTGATCACTGGGCACTGTAACTGGGGAAGCCTGCTGATCACTGAGCACTGTAACTGGGGAAACCTGCTGATTACTGAGCACTGTAACTGGGGAAGCTTGATGATCACTGAGCACTGTAACTGGGGAAGCCTGCTTGGTGTTAAGTTCTGTTACTGGGGAAGCTTGCTGATCACTAAGCACTGTAACTGGGGAAGCTTGCTGATCACTGAGCACTGTAACTGGGGAAGCTTGCTGATCACTGGGCACTGTAACTGGGGAAGCTTGCTGATTGCTGAGCTCTGTAACTGAGGAAGCCTACTCGGTGCTGTGGATTTAATCTAAGTCTGGTGCTCTGAATTGATAGGCAGCAGTAGAGATCTAAAAGATAAAAGCTGGAGGAATGTGTCTATAAGCTATGCTTGCAGAGGCCTCCTTTTAATCTAAGTCTCCTTTAGTCTGCAGCAGATGTGCTTAGCTACACAAGGAAAGATACCCTATATACTGTATATATACATATATATATATATATATATATATATATATATATATATATATAGATAGAGAGAGAGAGAGAGAGAGAGAGAGAGAGAGAGAGAGAGAGAAGATCTGCTTTCCCTTTAAATTTTTAAAGGTCTGGGAAAGAACACTTCACTTTACAGATCATGCAGTCTACTCATCTGAGACCTGTGAATATCAGTTTCTTCTTTTTTTTTTTTGCACTCAAAGGGAATAACATCCCAGTTACTTTTCCTTTATAAGATATAAAGTACAGTTGCTTTCCAGGGTTAACTAGAAATGGGAGATGTAATATTTCCTGCTCTGCGAGTGAGGAAGTTTCATTTTATGGACTTGCCGCATGCTCTGGGCCTGGAGAACGAAGAAAGAAACCTAATACCCTACAATATATATATATATAATTATATATATATATATATATATAAGATGCTGTAAACCTGACCGTGTTACCTTTTATTTTGGCTTCCACAAAGCCCCCTGAAGCTCCCAGCTACAGGAGAAGATTCTTATTTAGAAACAGTAAAATCAACTTTGTAGCAATTTGGCTACATTCATGGGGTTGGCAGTTTTAGTTCGATGTTAAATAAGAGGGGAAAAAAAATGAGGTTCCCAAAGGTTCCTGGGAGGCTAGTGATGGATCAGCATTTATTGCAGCATCTGAGGAACGCATTAAGCTTGTTACATCATCCAGGACTAGGTGAATAAAGACTATTATGGTTTTGTGTGTATAATACTGCTTTAAAATGTCGCTTAGTTTGTAGACATGGATACAATGAGGAATTTCTTGATATATTTCCCATCATTTAGGCTATTTGGATAAATATCAGTTAGACCATGTCAGAAATATGAAGGGTCTTACATATCAGAACTTTATAGGTATAGAATCCTTGGAGCCTAGTCGTAGCCACACCCAATAATTGGCCACACCCCTTTCAGTAAATATTCACAGAGCAATTTATGCAGCAAACTGAAGTGCTTTAACTGATGACTTCATTTCATGTGAAGCGTAATCGAAAATGTCAAATTCAACATATGAGAATTAAAAATAGTTCCTTATACCTCTGACCCCTCCCCCCAACTCTGCCTAGACACTCCTGTCTGAGCCACCTATAGCCATGGACCTCTTCTGTCAATAGGGAAATTGAGCACTCTTGGGGATTATATCCCCATAATTATGTTTCTTCCAGCATATTAAGATGGACACCATGGGGAGGTCAATACCAAAGGTATATAGACACCTGAATACATGAAAAATGGTGGTTGGGAACAGCACCTGTTATTCCGGTGTCTCCATACCTTTTGTTTATCCTGTAATGACATTTCTGATGTGCATCGTAGTATTACTAGTCTTTCCTAAATTAGCAATGGGCCCGAGGGTTCATCTTCTCTGGAAGACCCAGAATGCCTCAGTTTTAGAATGAATAGAATTTGAATATATTTTGGCTTGGATAGATTGCAGAGCCTTTGGTTCAAATCCAACCAGGTCATTGGAGAGAACGATTATATTGTAAGCTCCACTGGGCCAGATATGGATAATATGAATAGTTAAACGGTTTTTTATAAAGTGATGCATAATATATAAATAAAAGTAGTTTCCGGTAGCCTTAAAATAGGAATCCCGTAACAACTTGCTTAAAATAATAAAAATAAAATGACTTCTGGAAACCTGGCGGAAAGCCATTTTACATTTCGCGAAACCTGCGTTTTAGGTTAGTTTCACCCTGAAAAATAAAAATTAAAGTAAAAAAAAAAAAAAGATTATTTAGGAAAACCTCTCCTTGCCCTAGGAGAGCTCTCTCATATTGATGACATTCACAAAAGGAAGAGAAAAAAAAAAACTAGTCCTAATCTGTTGTATAGGGTAATATAACACCTTTATAGCTGGGAAGAATTATTTCTGTGCTATAATTTAATCTAATAAAGTTAAGGGACAGAGTTAACATTAAGCCTTTCCAGCTGTGCTTTTTAAACTTGGTGCCTTCCAGCCTTACACAATCTGCATTTTAATCCTCTGTCCTGCGCTGATCTGGAATCTATTATATTACGCAAGTCCAGAAGCACTGTGCACAATTTATATACAGGTTATTGCATTCCGACAGATATCTACTATGCTTGTACTGTCTATTAAACGGATATGTTAACAGGGCCACAAACACACACACACTTACACATACAGTCGCACAGACACTCACTTACACACCCATACATTCACTCACACTTATCTGCGTGCTCTTACACATATTTTCACACACACTCCTACATTACAAAGATATGCACACACTCTCACACATTCATATACAGATGTTCTGACCATAAGCGTGCGCAAGGGGCGTGCGTAGACACCCCCTAATGTGCGCACACCTGGTAGTGATGTAGCGGTTGCATCACCAGTGATGTCAGCAAATTGCATGGCACACGATGACAACCGTGACATCAGTGACATCAGCATGTCTCGGGTCAAGTGTTGATGCTCATGCATGTTATCACCCTGTCTTGGGTCAATTACCCGCAGGTAACCTTATATAAAGGGGCCTGCTAACACCTATGGCTCTGACAGATGCAAATTCATTACTTCTTATTCACTAAACAGGGAATTCCCTTGGGGAAGAGGCAACAAGCAATGAACGCTATTCAATGCATAGTCAGTTGTACTAAGTTGAACAGTACGGGACACGTAGCTTTGAAATTCGCCAAAGCGAAGCGAAGTGAAAAACTTTTCACCATGATTCCTATGGATCTTTTTAAAGAAGATGTCACTATAATTGTATCTTTATTAGAATAACGCCAAAATACCATTGATAGATAGGGCTGGATATAAGGAAGGACAAATACAAGATGTGATTTTTACGTCCCTTTCCGTGTGACACTATTTCTAGGTCATGTCGTCACTTGACTAGATTTTTTTCTAAGTCATTTGAATGTACAGTCACCTTACGCTAATCGGATCCCTGCCATCAGCCCCCTACTTCTGCACTTTCTGCCCAACCCGCACATTCAGAATACGACACCTTGCTGAATTTGCCACACTCTGACGGTTGATAACTTGGTCACATGTCTGCACACTCACAGTTCTCGAATGTCACGAAACGATGCGAATTCTCCACGTCGCAGAGTTTGCTGAAAGTTGGGGAATAGCTAAATGTTAGGAAATTCACGCCTCTGTGCGACTGTACACACTAATGTATAAAGAGGTAACGTATGGAGTGGCAGGTTCATTTTATAATATGCGCTTGATCTAGACAACTGTATGTACGCAGCATTCAGTGCAGATATTTATATTTAACAAGGTTTGTTTGCAATGTGAATGAACCAGTCATAATTAATTTGCAGGAGAAATTGCGAGAAACGAACAATGAACAAGTTCAACTTCAGATGAATGTAGATTATAGGGTCAGACCCTTGGTGGCTGTCGGCTAATACACTTCAGCAATGTGATCTTACAGCCCCTTTATTACTACTGATGTGTCATCTGTACCATCCTATATAATATGTTACAGGACCTGCCCATTTCCACGTGACAGGACCTGCCCATTTCCACGTGACAGGACCTGCCCATTTCCACGTTACAGGACCTGCCCATTTCCACGTTACAGGACCTTCCCATTTCCACATTACAGGACCTTCCCATTTCCACGTTACAGGACCTTCCCATTTCCACGTTACAGGACCTTCCCATTTCCACGTTACAGGACCTTCCCATTTCCACATCATTGTATTTTGTTCTATTTTCACAGTGATCACAGAGATGTTCTCTGACCTGGTAGGAATGTCCTTCCATGTAGTTTACAAGTAGTTGTTGAAGCTTGTACCTGCAGATGATGAATGAAACCGCATCTATTTTTGTATTAAAATCCTCATGGGACACGTTTGTCTGTCAAAGAAAGAACAACATTTTTTATTCTAAGCCAATCAAATAATCGTATTACTTTTTTTTTTTTAATGTAAGATTTTTGTACACTTTTCCGACTTCGCCACATACCTTTATCATTATTATATTGAATTCAGTTTATTTATTTATTTTTAATGGTTAACCAGTGGGAATAAGGAGTAAATGAAAAGGGTGAAAATTAGATTTCACTGGTAGATACTCAACTGCTTTTGTCATCAAACAAATTATGCTTTCAATTCCTACAAAATGGAATTGTCCTGTAGAGAAATGTCTAAACGTCTAATTTATTTTATATTCCACCTTCAACAGCCTAGACCAGACCTTCTCAAACTGTGAAGTGGGAATCAGCAATAGGGAATGATGGGGTCCCAAGTGCCCTGGAGGCTCCTCCCCTTTTCTGTGAACAATGTAGCCTTGCGCAGCACTTGTAAAAATGTTATCTTGCAAGTTAAATGTATTCATTTTATTGCTTTCTGTCTGTTTTTAACTTTACTGATAGCAGCCATGTTGTTAAAAAGACCTCACCCAGTCCCATTGTTTTCTAGAGTGCTTTGCATAATACATAGGGCTAGGTTCACACTAGCATATTATGCGGGGGGAAAAAAAAAGAAAAATACGCTGAGTGTATTTTCCCTTTGATCTTACCAGCAACAGTGTGAACGCTCTCTCGGCGTTCACATCACTTCCTGTGTGGTCATATTTTGGGCACAGCGTACAATACACCGGCCAAAATGTGACACACAACGTTCCGGACCCAGCGTATGTGAATCATATGCAAGTGTGTCTGAAACCTAGGTAATTAGGTTATGCGCAGCGCAGGATACGCTAGTGGGAACCTCGCCTAATAAGGAAGTGTGCCCTTAAAACCCAATTTATAAATTTTAATAACGAAAACATCTTTTTAAATTTTGGTGTTCCACAGATAGAAAAATAAAAATAATTTTTTTGCTTATATATAAAAAGCGGCTGGACGTTTATAGACATTTCTCTCCCGATGTGAAATAAACCTCGTGTGTATTATTAACGGTCTGTTAATTGTACTGTAATCTATTGTTTGTTTGGAAAAAAAAATGATTTTCTTGCAGGCATTAAACCGATTTGGTGCCAGACTCACAGCTGTAACAAAAAAGAGCCTAGAAACATCTTTCCAATCAACTGATCACAAAACGCCACTAATATTTAACACCTGCAGCCTTAATTGTTTTCCGAGATGACATTCTCTGGCTCACATCATAGCAAAGAGAATAGGGTCAATGTATCATTGCTTGTTATATAGATACAATGTTCACTTCACTGTTCTGCTGGTCATGTGACCTCATCCCCAGAACATGTGACAGATGCTTAAAAAAATAATAATAATAAAAAAAAATATATATATATATATAATATATATTATACTGTAATATCCTTCCCTGCATTCAGACTTTCACAAGGTGGGAGGTCCCAAACTGAAATATTTTTCACAATCTGATATTATCATGGGAGGAAGAGAGGTAATGTAGCAGTATGAAGGCAAACTCAGCCAATAAACTATTCAAGAAGTCCCCCAAATGTACAATAACTAATTTGGAGGAACTGGATCCTTTCCAGGTCAGATTGAAAACACACATTGTTTATCCACAGCCAACCAGAAAATTTAATGGAGACATTAGCTTAAACTGTTCTAATTTGATATATATATTTTTTGTCTTGTTTACTGATGCGCTGTTACATTTTTATCACAGTATTTTAGCAAAGAAGATTATTATTTATGTGTGTAGGAGCGAGCGGATTTGAGCACTGGTGATATCTACAACAGATTGGTTGAAATTATGTTTACGCAAGTTAGTTTATAGAAATATATGACAGAGATTGACTTGATATTAAACAATCCACAGACTTTTGTGATGTCTGGAAGAACCCCATGGACTTATATGCCAACTAATAAAGTAATTCACTTGGCAAAGGGATGGACAAGTGGGTGGACAATGTCCAAATTGCTCACATAGAGAAAGACAATTCCAAGGGGCACTTTTGTGTTTGGAGTGTGGATCTTGCTTTCCAGAAATTCTATAGGGAAATATTACAAATCAGCTCCAAATATGGGATAACCTCATAGGTAAGGTAAATTGGTTATGATTACTGCCTGAAAATATATGCAGTAGCATTAAATATTCCACGTGGCATGCCTACCTCTGTGGGACTCTCACTTGAATTGTTTTGTGGAACATCACTCTGAGGGGGGAATTCACGATTGTGCGAAGTGAGCTCCGAAGCCTTCGGCTCGCTTCGCACAGACTGATATGCGCTTGCTGATGTCCTGCACGAGGACATCAGTGAGTGCATATCAGTCTGTGCGAAGTGAGCCGAAGGCTTCGGAGCTCACTTCGCACAATTGTGAATTACTCCCTTAGTGAGATAGGGCTCACTGCCACACACCGTCCTCTCCTTATAGAAAATAACTCAAGAGAGGTGACCTGACTCTATCCATTTGTTTTTGAGACCATTCACCAAACTATTCCTGAAATGTTAGCATAAGAGTCCCAGTTGGGAGTGCGCACTGTAAATACATTGGGTTCTGGAGAAGTTGAACAGAAATATTTCTCATCAAGGAGAAGCCTCTGGAGAATTTTAAATCGATTTCTTTTTGAGAATGTCTGTAATATATTCCAGAATTTCAGCAACAAATACATCACAAGACCTACAACAGCACCCCAGATAGAGTCATTATATGTAAGAGAGACAGGCTTAATCGCTGACCTTCTACAAGATAAAAGGAACATTAAATAGACAAGAACTGAAATTCAGCATCACGTTTCCATCGATATTCCATACCCCTTGCCTCGGAGCCTATTTTATCTTGCTTACAATCATCCATTTAGTGATAAAAGAATTCTCAAAGCCCACATAAAATGTCTCTAGTGACTCATTTTTTTTTATTGTGCTAACATATGGATGACATTGTTCTGCATGCTGACTGGTAGTAATTACAAGTTATTCCATATACAAACATAACTAAATATCCCTGCATCAGGAAACTATGTTTTCTTAGAATGTATTCATTAAAAGAGTACGTTGAGCGTAAATTAACCTCATCATAGTGCAGTTATTACCCAAACTAGGAATCCCAAGAATCTCCTATGCTTTTAGTCTATCTATAAATTGTATTGATGTGCTGGTTTGTGATGCAATGTAGGCACATATCCATTTGGAAATCTTTGACTAGTTTCAAACTGGACAATTTATTGAAGGGCGGTTATCAACGGAAATACTGTAAACTTCACTGTGACCGAGCACACAGTCATTTGCTTGGTAACTGTATCATTCATGAACGTAGAAACTCTATCAGAGGTCTAGTAACCCACAGGAACCAATCAACAATTAGCATTCATTGGTTTAGGGAATCTAGAATCATGAAAGCTAACCCCTGATTGGCTGATATGGGTTGCTCGAATTCCCTTGCATGTTTCCTGTGACACTAGTTCATTCAAATATACTGTACAAATAGGATCAACTGCAGCTAATGGACTCACATGACCAAAAAAAAAAATAAATTTTTAGGATCTATTTTACATGCAGTAGAACTTCACAGTGAAGTTCTAATGCTTCATCTTCATGTCACCCAATCCCAGATCTCCTTGTCCCCCGGAAGCGGGAAATAGCCAATCATTTATCAACAGAATTATTGATTACTGTGACGTCATTGACCATTAACTTTAAGGAAATCAAGGAGGGCATGGAGAAAAGAAAAAATAAGGGTTTTATATGAAAATTACATACTATCCATTTTTCAGTAGAAATATTTCTTGGAATATGAATTCATCATCTTGAAGGCTTTGCTTACCTCATTTCAAGACCACTAAGCTTGCATTGAGTAGCAAAGTTAGGTAGCTATCTACGTTTACAAAGCAGATCCCTTGAACTTAATAAGCAATATGGTGTAGGTTGTGTAAAATATATCACCAACCTGATCTAGTAGCACCATATAGCCATTTCCTAATCTGTTCAAACACGGTACCCAGTTACCCATGACTATTTTGTATGTGAATGTAGACATTTCCATAGCTAACAATGCAGTTCCATACATGAACCCTGGCTTGTTTGAGAGCAGTGAGGTAGACATGAGATGTTGGGGGATGAATATTATTTTCAGAACAAGGGATGGTCAATGTTAGATGTCTTGGGACCTCGTAGGATTACGGTGATTAAAGTGGAATTCCATTGATATTTCAGCCATATGTAGTCAGTAAAAGCTATTGTTCTTCCTCTGTATTCTATCTACAAGTTCATAATTAGGGTACATAAATGTTAAAGGAGTCAGTGTAATGGTGCCATGAAATGTATGTATATAACTAAGTTACAATTCAACAAGACAATTGTAACACAGGTATGGGAGTAACATAGTTCAAGCTATGAATATACATCACTCTAAGCACCAGGCAGTGACCGAAGCAAGAGGATGGGGGTCTCCGCCATGCAGAGCTTACAATCTAAATGCCTTGCAGACATGTTTTTCTTCCTTAGTGGGGTAAAAGCCAGTCTTAAGGGGAAGCGATTACAAATTGACAGCACCAGGAGGGACGCATCATCTATTACATTGAGAACTTGCTATGTTATAGTAACACCTCCTGCCTTCTGTGCTCATATGGGATTCATTTTACAGTGCGGGACACTGAGTTCTTTTGTTCTGTTGCTTGATAAGATAAAGATTGCTGCAGGTTCTTGGTTAAGCATAGCAATTTAATTTCATTGACCATTTAATCCATGTAAATAGTCTCCTGTTTATTGTTCATTTAATACAGCTTTATCGACACAAATTTGAGCATAACAGATAAAAATCAGAACCACTGTACAGAAAACTAAAGTGCATTAATTCTGCCAAAAAAAAAAAAAAATGCGTTATTTGTTTTGTTTTCTTTTAATGCAAGTTTAAATATGGTGTATAGTTTTGCCAAGTTCATTTATCTATTAATATTTATTGCTAAAACAGCGCCATCCATCAATTCTCCGTGTAGGGGAGAAGTTGTCCGTTACGCCCAAATTTAAATGCTGGTTCCCTTTCAAATGATCACGTCATGTGTAAACATTGCGCGCGATGCACTTGAGAAAGTTGGGGCGTGAGAAATCATTTGGGTCATATCTGCTGCTCAGTGCTTTTCTCTAACCACGTGGTTATTCGTGACAATTGGACAGCCACGCACCGCTTCCCGATCTTCAAGTATTCTGTGATGTGGCAAATTTGCGATCAGTTTCGGACACTTGCCACTGTCACGGACTTATGGAGCTCTTCGCAACCACTGTGCATGTGCAGGTAATTCGCCTATTCATCAAGCGTGGGAGTCTGTTGAAGTAGCGAATTCAGCAAGGCTTATCACGTTCACCAGTTTTACTTCGCTCGGATCCAAATGGAGAATTAGTTGGCTGAAGGCAGGGATCCGACTGTGTGACTAACTACTCTGCACGACGAAATAAACCGCGTCTGATGCCATTTGCTTCTTTGCTATGGAAATCTGTTGCATGAATAAGGAGTAGACAACCGAGACTATCGGAGTGATGAGAATTCACTTCGACTGTCAAAATCTCACTATGAATAAGCCCCAAAGTCTTTATAGTAACTTAAAGGTAATGTCACAGTAAGGGACAGAATTCAGTGAATGCCAGTATTTAAAAACTATAATCACAGGTGTGTGTTGTATGCTCCACTGTGACCAGCATGGTATTCTAGCGAGAAATAAACAGCGATTACAGGGCCCCATGTGATAATATCCTCAGGGAAAATTAATGGTAATCTATTACCCCCCAGCTGGACAGGACTCGAAGCATTTTATGTCCTTGAGAGTCACAGGGGGTTAATCACACGCCTTAACTCTAATGGCAAAGCAATAAGCGTGCATACGGGATTTACCAGCATGTCTAGTAGAAATGTTAACGCCAGGAAAGGAAAATTGCTGTTTGAGTTGGCACAGAAATTATTCCTATACGGTACTTGTAATAATGTCATCGTGGGAAAAAGAAAAAATGCCTCAAATGGGATTTTAGTTACTATATATTCAAGTTGCGCTTCACAAAAAAAAAATTCGACATGGCGTCTATAAAGTGTAATATTTAGCTTATTTCGCTTCAAAAATAGGGCTATAGGGTGCACTTCCTGTATAAGTATTATCTAAAGCGCCATCGAAACCAATGGGACTGGGTGGAGGTTTGTTTAACAACATGGCTGCTTACGATAAACAATAAACCAAAAAGAAAGCAATACAACTGATGAATCAGATTTTTAAGATGACACTTTACAAGTGCTGTGTACCATGTCAATACAAATGTGAATTTTTATTCGTTGACTGTCCCTGGCATTAAAAAAAAAAAGCCGCACTATGAATCCCTATGGAATTTTCCTTGTTCTGCGTCATGCTCGAGCAGGCACATGTTGGAATGCTTGCCGTTGCATTTTCGCCGGCGTATATACTCTGCACATAAAATGCAGCCGGATAGGAAGAGCCATGAACGCTGAGTGAGCATTCAAACTATGTCGGGTAAGTACATTAGAAATGCACGCTCAGAAATTACGCTGGACTGAAATACACTGGCATATTTTCTAGACGCGTTTCTAAATATGCAGCACATTTATGTCGTGTGTGTGAACCTAGCCTAACAGAAAAAAAAAGTGGCAGCAGACAACGGAAATCACGAACATAAATTCCAGATAACACTTTTTACAAGAACAATATAGGCATTACTATTTTTAATTATTTTTCCTCCGTTCTTTGGTTCTTTCAGAAAAAGAAAGCATTTAAAGAAGTAATATAGAGATTCAGTAGGGTGAATTTCATCTTTGTGGGGGTTATTTACTAAGGTGCGAATTCGACAGCAGATTCCCATGGCAAATCCGTGACATTTTCCCCATTGTAAAGTCTTATTCTAAAGACGCGACTGCAACAGTAGCAGCCTATTGTGACTGTCTTTATCTGGCAAATTCGCACCTCTACGCAACAATTCGGACTTTAGTGAATAACCCCTTGTTTGTTTCTCTGTGATCTAGGAAATGTTTGGTTATATATTAAGAGGGATATAATGAGTATACGGCGCTGTTTCCTCACTCACCTGTTTAGAGAGCGCATGGAGTTGGACTAGGATTAGATGGTAAAGCATGAATTAGACTCCTGTTGCTAACTAGGTGTCTGGATAAGGAAGGAAATGATTTTATGTTCAGGCTGTTCACTGATTTAACAATGAAAAAAAAAACCCACGTTGAAAAACTTGTTCTATTCATCAATGCAAAGTCGGAAAAAATTTGTCCAGTATTTTTAGTTTGGTTTTTTGATTTATTGGGAAAAGAGGACCGCACATGTACTTAGTCGTACATATGTTAAAAACCACAACTTCCTGTACAATGTATAATAATGTATATATAAACCAAGTAAAGGGATATAAAAAGCAATTTAGGCGCTCACTGGGGAATTAGCATTGAGTTAAGACAGGTATAAATGAATATATGCATAAATAGCAGAATTTATTCTCCATCTATTTCAAATTAAATTGAATAAAGTAGAGCGGGGGCTTCTGGGGAATTCATTTGCTTAAAGCATTGAAAGATACAGGAACCCTAGTGCTATATGTGTATGTGCTTCGCAAAGAATATTTTACTGGACAGAAAAGAAAGGTTAGGGAACCTGCCAATTCCTGCACATAGACAATTAGTTTGGGGTGCATCATGGGAGCAAGCAAGCAGAGGTAATGAGCAGCTTGGAGTGACAGAATTTTAACTAATTTCCTGAAAGAAGGAGGAAGATGGGTAGGAGATATACAGGAATTATTCTGAGTATGTAATATATATATATAATACACATAATAGAGGCATTGAGGTCGGCAGCATTAAACATAAGAAAATGATAAAAATATTAAAAAAAAAAAACATAAAAAAGAATATTGAAGTCAGCTCCTCATTGGCCCTCACAACCTGCCTGTGGGTTTATAAAAATTTCTCCTTTGTTCTGATTGGCTCAGTTGACTGTTCCCACCCACCTGCTGCTTCCTGCATGGAGTTTGTTTCGGGTACAGAAGCAATACAAATTCTCCATCAGTCTAATCCCCTCCTTCTCTTGCATTTTATGAGCTTTATCAGTAATGTTAAGGGCAACACCTGTCGCTTTTTCCACGTTTAGCAAGTAAAATGGCAACAAGATGACAAATACACTAGGACAAAACAAATGCCCACAGAAGAACCCCTGGGGGCCATGATCTCTCGTCTCTTGGTGGGTCCCTGATCTCTTGTTTACTAGTGGGTCCCTGATCTCTTGTTTACTAGTGGGTCCTTGATCTCTTGTTTCCTGGTGGGTCCATGATGTCTTGTTTAC
>WMED01011568.1:0-15200 GCA_019650415.1 Pipa parva
TAAGATCGCTTGAGCTGTTTCCAAGTCTCTAACTAACTCAAATTTTTCCAGTCTTGCTCTATTCTAAGCTTGCTAATCTCTAATAAGGATCTTCTTCTTCGGTATAGAAAACACAGGCAAACTGGTTCAGAGCTTTGAAAAAAGCTTTGGAGAGCCAGATATGCATTCTCCTCTAGTCACAGAGTGAAGCCAAATGATGCTGAGCAGCCAGTGCAGCCATTTATATAAAAAACAGTCATGGGATTTCAGCAGCCAATGAGATCCATACACAGCCCATTGGTGACGTTCTTCACCCACGCCCCCCACCCCTGTTGTGCTCTGCCCTGATTTGCTGGCCGCCAATTTTGAAGGAAGCACCGAAAAGGGCGCCAATGTAATATGTAGAATCTTTATTACACAGCATTCATAAAGACAAAGAAGAGATAAGGGTGTTAACCACAGATAAGGTATACACTGGAGCCAATGAAAAGTATGCTTGACTGTTTGTCCAGACACGGTGTTATCTCCTTATTGGTAGAGTTCTGCACAAACTCAGACGTCTAGGTGCGATCCACAGTTATGCAAGGAATGCAGGGCCATCTTGCTTAATGTTCTTAACTCGAGTAAGGAAACGTGATATCATAAGATAGCTTAAAGGGCAAGTTACTCATAAGAAATATTTGCAATATGTTTTGATGTATACATTTGTTATCATTATGGCAATATGTTTTGTTATTATATTTGTTGAATAAATAAAAACTTCAAATTTAAAAAAAGAAATATTTGCAAATATTTACACAGTAACAGCATCATAATAGAAGGGAACTTTAGGATTTAAAATATGGTAATCCTGTCCTTCACACAGGTATCTTAATCAACCTTCTTGCCCCTTGGGTAACATATATAGTTTTTTTTTATTATTATTGCATTGACTCCTATAAGGTTAGATGAGTTAAACACTCACTATTAATGAAAAATGAGTTAATAGTTAGATAACTACAGTAAATACTTTAAAGGGTTAATTTTAAATAGTATTTGAAAGGTAATTAGAATTTATTGTGGGTAAATTTACATTACTGATTCTATATACTGCTCTTATGTGATATTCAAGTTATATATTGACTACTGTCTATGGGGAGGCACTTGTTTTTCGTTATCACACAACACAAGTGCTATTGGGGATGCATTTGTAAAAGTGAAAAATTTCTTTTGTAAACCTGTAATGTCCCAAACTATGAATAAATCAAAAAGTGCATGTACAAATTTATTAAGTTCTAAGTATTTTTTCATATCATGTTTGCAGATGTTTGAAATTATGAAACTATTTTCCTTATAAACATGATCTAAGATCTGTGCTCATGTTTAAGTTATTTTGGGCTTGTTCACGCAGATCCTGTTGTATAGAAACTATTTTAAATTGTGTGTTGTTATAAAAACCTGTTGCCAGTCAGGGGACTTTAATTTTGTTTGTTGGTAATTAAAATGGATATTTGTATGTGCTCTGTAATGAAGACCTTTGTCCTTCAGAACTACACTGCTAATCATAGCTTAGGGTATTTGTTCCAAAAACTGAACAATCTGCTACATCTCATCATCAAGTTCCATTTTAGAACAAAAACTTTCAGAGAGTCTTAAATTTCTACAATCTGATTCTTTTATTCTTAATTGGAAAAAAATACATTAACCCACTCTATTTCAGAGAAAACTCCATCTATCTTATCTTGCATTTTCAACTGTTTATTGAACACTTTTAAAGAACACTTTAATTTGTTTGATCACATTGATATCATTTTCTTCATGACCAATTTATGTGATCTCAAGATTTATTGTCTGAGCTTGCTATCTCACTTTTGCATACCTTTTCCATTGATTCTCAATTGTTTTTTTTTACAAAGTTGTAAAATCCATTATGAACAGAAGTGTTGGATAATTTAATGCGACTTTGGTTTATTATTAGAAAAGCAGTCAAAACCTGTTCACTGTGGAAAATAATACTGAATCTAAAGAGGTATCTCTGTAACCGAGAGCATTTTTATGATCCTGAAAATGAACTATTGTGTTTTATAAGCAATTTCATAATCCATAACTAAAACCTTATGTATAATGTTAGAGGTGCTGATTCTGTCATACCTGATTTTGTAGAAAAAGCTACCAAACAATATTTAAACAATTTAGTAGACTTGAAAGAAATTGTACATTTAAAGGGATGTTTTAAGACAAAAAAATGAAAAGAAAATGTATGTATCTATTTAATAAAAATAAATTTTTTAGAAGAATTGTTCAAACTTTTTCATGAATGGTTTTCCCCATTGATTTGTTCTGTAATTTACAATCCAATCAGTGTCTTTGTGGTAATAAACACTGTTTATACAGGTTAAACACATACTATTGACCTAACCCATACACAACCACAAAGACTAGTTAATCTTCCTTTTCCCATTTTCTTGGAATGGAGGTAAAATATGGCATTACTATTTTTTTTTCAATTAAGTGTCTTTATTTTTCCAAAATTGTGAACATAGGTACAATTTTACACACAGTATTTAGCATTTTCAACAGGAGTTTCCTGTATAATTTCTTAACAGGGAACCTCTTATATTTAACATAAAGTTATTGCATATCTTGTTTCCCATCACAATGATTTTACATAGAAGAGAAAGAAAATGAAACAATCAAGTGTTAGTTTGATACTTATTTGGTATGGTTATTATTTTTGCTATAGCACTGTAATGTACCTAGAAGAAGGAGAGAGGAATGAAAAATTACAACAGTTTCATGGGCGATATAATAAATGAGGGGGTAGAGAGAAAATTAAAATTGAAACATTGTTCTGCTAGTTTTAAACTTACAAGCAGATTAACTAAATAATGTCTAGTAACCATAAATTAATGGTTTTATCGGCAACACTGTTGAAGAATGGATCATTTTTTCTTTTATTAAGATTACATTTCTTTTCTGGAATTCTCTGCAATGATACCATGTTGCCCATATGTTTTCATATTTATCTCCTTCATTATTTGTGTATGCAAAGATTCTTTCACACATTATTTGTTCCCTTGGTATTGTCAATATTTCTTTTCTTGTGGGGGCTAGTATAGTTTTTTTTTTAATGTTTATGGGAAATATATGAAATAAAGCCATTCCTGGCCTGATCAAGATAATGTAATTCATTATTTTCTGGATAATCCCAAAGGTATTTTCCTACATTACTCTGATTTTAGAGAGGTACCAAACATATGTTGCGTTGTACCTACTTTTCCACATTGACGCCAACATTGAGGTGTTACCTTGGGAAACCATCTGTATAACCTATGAGGAACTCTGTACCACTCAAAGTAGGTTTTGTATTGCATCTCTTTGTGATTTAAGCAATTGCTTTGTTTTTTTTTCCATTGTTCCATAGCTTGATACTATTGTGGTATCAGGATATTTGTACCCAGGGCATTTTCCCAGTGGGTCATTTGTATTGTTTTATTAATTTTGTTTTCTGATGTGAGGAAAGCATAGCAGTTTGAGATGAGTTTTGGTGCCATGCAGTGTTCCTAACAAAGGAATTCCATTAGTGTTTTTGATCATAATGACTTGTAGTTTTTTTGAATAGGTCTGAAGGATATGTTTAATTCTTAAGTATAGAAACTGGTCTTTACAACTAAGTTGATGCTGCGTATTGAGTTCCTAATAGGTTCTTAATGTCCCTGTTACATAAAGGTCTTTAACATATCTTATGCCTTTGTATTCCCATTGTTTTGCATCCAGATCTATGGCCAAGAAGTTTAGGGCTGATACTGATGTAATTGGGGATGGAAAAAAAACATAGCTCTTTTGTTTCATTTATTTCATCCCATGTATTTATGGCCATTAAAGATATAGGCAGTGCTTGTGTTATGTTTTTAGGCCATTTTTTTTGGGAATCCATATCAAGTTCATTAAATTTTATGTTAAATAGATAATCATTTTGTAAGTCAACACATTAGATTTTGCCTGTAGGATCGTGTAGGTGTATAAAATGTGTTTGCATAGTGGCTTTATATGATTTTGAAATATTTGGAAGTCCCATTCCTGCTAGATTGCGTGGAGGATTTCGATATTTTGCTGTGATTCTAGCTGTTTTACCTGCCCACATAAAGTTAGTACAGTCTGATTGCAATTTTCTTAGAAAAATCCTATTCAAGATAGCAAGTAAAGTACAAAACAAGTACAATATTTTCGGAATTACTATCATTTTTAGTACATTAATTTTGCCCATCCATGAAATTTCTGTTTTCTTCCATATATTTATTTCTTTCAAGATTTTATTCTGTGTTGTTATATGGTTGTGTTTTATTATACGAGTTTTGTTTTTGGGGACCCAAATACCTAATTATTCAAGGTACTCCTGTCTCCAGTTAAATTTAAATTTCTCCTTGAATGTTAGTTCTGCTTCTATGGTTGTATTTACACATAGTACCTGAGATTTATTAGTATTGATTTTAAAGTGTGAGTTATTACCAAATTTGGATAGTAAGGATAGGACCTTCAAAATTGAGAGTTGGATTTGTGAGGTATAATATAATGTCATCTTCATATAGTCGTTTTCTGAACTGGGTGCTTTTTTGTGATTGGTCTGTATGCCACCCACCCCATCTTCCTCATGTATTATGTGTGCTAAAGGTTCTATCAACATGGAAAAAATTAGATGTGATAGGGTGCAACCTTGACGTATGCCATTTGTAATTTTAAACACAAAGAAGCAATATCCATTCACCTGAGCTTGTGCTGCTGAGAGAGAGTAAAATAGTAGGATGGACTATATCAATGTGTCCAGGATTCCAAACTTTTTTAATACTTCAGTCATGTATAAACAGTTTATTCTATCAAAAGCCTTTCCGGCATCTAAAAATAACTACCGGTTGTTTTATTTTCTTTGCTATATGTAATAGTTCAAATGTTTGAAGTGTACTGTCTGGGGCTTGTTTTGAAGGAATAAATGCTACCTGATAATAGGATATGATTGATGTTAAAATTGTGTTTGTTCTGTCTGCTATAGTTTTACAAAAAATTTTTGTTTCTGAGTTTAGTAAGGAAACTGTAAGGGTTCGCTTAAGTTTGCAGTGGCAGTGGAAGAGGAGAGGAGAGTCTGGGTCAACAGGGACTTTGCACACACTATCCCTAGGGTGCACAGTCTAAGAAACTCCCTTGTCTTCACCATTGACCCCCGCAAGGGGGTGTGAGCTTATCTGCAAGGAGTTCCGAGATTGCGGCCAATAGGGTAGCCGCATCATCAAGGGGAGACGGGTTGATGATGCGGCACTCTCCCATGTGACTATTAGGAGATACCGGCACCGGGACTGCACAGTGAAAGAAGAGGATCGCGGCTGTGAAGATTTACAGCTCAAGGACACCTTAGAGTCGGCGGCACAGATGAAGATGGACTCCTAAACAAGGAAGTGCTTCTAAACAGGTAAATTATTTCTCTTTAGGTGCAAAATTGAAAATAAAATGCAATTAATAAAAGTTAGTAATTCATATTTACTAACACATGCATTTTTTTTTTCAATTTTGGCCAGAGTGTTCCTTTAAATATTTTTTGTTTTGGAATTAAGGAGGATTAGATTTTTTGAAATGTGTCTCTTGAAAGTATACAATTTGGGATTTGTGATATATTACTTCTCTTCATGTTATTTCCCTCTTATATGGAGAATTCAGACCTTTCACATTTGTAGAGAATATTTTCAAAGACATTGTTACAGAATTCGAGGTCACCTTTTCCATTATAATGAGATTAGCTCTTTTCTATGTGAAATGTATGTAACGGTTATACTTAAGAACAATAACTATAAAATACTAAACATATAATTATTAACTTTGGTTTAGTTAACTATACCAATTAACAAGTGACAGAGCCCACTGGTTGAACTAACCTGTGTCTTAGTTCAGGACATTTCTGTCCCTGTGGTATAAGATCATGTCACTGTATGATCTCATGATGTTTCAGGAGGGCAATAGAGATTATAGATCAGGCATGAGATGTGGATGTTTCTTGTGTAATTTGTATCTTAGTTTTACTTTTAGTTTTGAAAAAATTACGTTTCTTTTTAAGGTTCTTGGAGAATGTGTTTCCTGGTATCCAAGAGGTTGTAGCTACTTTACAGTAATATAGCATAGGAATTCTTTGTGGCTGAGTTGTAGTTGTAGTAGTTATTTTATGTTGTTTCAGATGAATACAGCTGTATTCTTTTATCCACATATTTGATATGTACGTTCCAGCTGATATAGGTTGTGTATTCTGCTTCATTTAGGGAGGATGAACAGGTCAAAGATAAAATCAGAGGTAGGTATAAAGGCAGGAAATAGGAGAAAAAAATAAAGAAAGGTTTTTCACATGATGTAAGGCATCATGGTGTCTTGGTTTTGTGTAAGTGTTACTGCCGTCTTAGTGCTGGATCTGGTTGGAGTTATCCCCATGTCATCAGCATTTTGTGTCCTTCAGTTTGAGATGCAAATAAGTGTCTAACTCCATTGTAGTTTACCAGCAGTTTTACTGGGAATGTCCAGCACTATGCAGTACATGTAGATCAGTATAGTTGTTACTTGAGTAAAGGCTCTTCTTTTGGACATTATGATTGCAAAAAGATATCTTGATATAGTTGTAGTTGTGAGAAACGCTTTGGTAGTGCTGGTGATTGTTTCATAGCATTAAGTAGCTTTTCTTTTGTTTAAAAATAATGTAGCCTGAGGATTGTGTCCCTTAATGTTGTTTCTAGAAGACCTTTATATTTTCCAGTCTGCATATTCAGTTATTATGTAGTGGAGGCTGGTGATAAGATGGAAGAGTAATCAATTACAAATTCAGATAGATTTACTATTGTTTCTGGAATGCCTCTTGTCCTTAAATTATTCCTTCTAGATCAATATTCTAAGTCTGCCACTTTTGAAGATAATATTTCTATTTGTTGTTCGAGCATACATCTGCAGTAGTGTTAGGGGCAGGTATTAGCTCTTCCATTTTATTTTCCACTTTTTGTGTTCTGTTCATTATGATTTCTATTTCTTTTTTCATTTCAGTTAACATATTTTTAATGTCTTTTTGGATCGATTGCCTGACATCTTCCAATATAAATCTTATTGTGTGTTGTGCAATAGGGATTGTGTTGGTACCTGTTTCTGGGCAGCTGGGATCTTGTTGTTTTCCAGGCGCCATCTTATTTTCAGTTCCTGCGGTTGCTGTTGCTGCTTGTTGTGAGGAATTTGTCATGAAAAATGTAGACAACGAGCTAACTTGGCCTTTTGCATTCTACGTCCCGATATAGTTGATGTATATGTTTTGTGAAGTTTACTTTTGGGATTAGTCACTTTTATTCTCCCGCTAGAGTCAGAGCTGTCTCAACATATGTCCATGCTGCTTGCTTTTCCAAGTGTCGCCCCCGTGGCATTACTATTTTTATTTACATTCATGTTTCATTTGAAAATACTGGAAATAAGTTTAAAAAAACTAAACAGAAAGGGGTTCAGATTCTTTTCAAAATGTCAAAATATAGAAATTTCTTGCATGCAACCATTATGCAAACCATGACATAATTAATCATTACAAACATTCAGATCACTTATCTTACATCACATAACATCCTTTATAGTATCAAGGATGGCATCAGCAATCACAAAGCCTTTGAAAACATATAAAATATTCTATATACATAGAGATTACATTTGAGTGCCTAATTTGTCAAATTGATAAATGCGTCCCTGTTATTATTTGAAACAAAGTGGGTTACAATAATGTCAGAGATGGAATTCCTGATACTTTAGCACAGCAGGCAAGAAACAGGGAGATAGCTTGCCTCCTTACATGTTCAAAGAATATGTAAAGGGATTTGAGCTACCTGATTCTCTTATAGCTTTAAATGCTGTCCAAGTTGTATGAGTTATTTCTTCCTAGATCAAGATCTTCTTATTTTTACTACTGGTAAATAAGAATTTGGGAAAAAAGAGTTGGATGGTGCACTGCTATTGTTGTTGATGAACTGTTGCTGGGTAAGAACAAATTTCAGTTTAGATATACACAAACATTTAAGAATAAACACAGTATCCCTATTAGTGATTCCTAGTTAACTGTTTTGAAGAATACGTTATTTTTTGTTTTGTTTAGCATCCCTGCACCCCCACTATAACTTTCCCGGCAACACATGAGTAGCAAATCGCATTGCAAATATCAGCTTTCTATGGACAGATGTTATTAAATTCAAAAAGACTGATCTCGTTCTTTTTGAGATTATTCCAGGAGATCTCAAGTTGATCTTGCAAGATTATTGTTTGAGTTTTTTTTTATAGATTGGATTGGATCTTGGATCTTCCAATGGAAAGGTAGACATACTACTAATGTAAAGAATGGCTACTTTCCCATCAAAAAATCTGATTGAAAAGCTCAAGCAATAATCTTGAGGGATCAACTTGAGAACTCATGGGATAAACTCAAAAAGCAGAGATTGTTTTTTTCAACTTTAATATCTTTCGCCCTAATAGTTTTTTTTTTTAATATGAAATGAGAACCTGACAAATCAAACTTTTCTTATTTTACTTACCTGTACATTTGACATTTGTACTAATTTTTGGAATTTAATACTTAATTCACCTCTCCCCCCAGACAAAGGTAGCTGCTTTGGGGTTAACTTGGCAGCAGTCTGTATGTGAGAACAAGTATCAGAGATGGTAGAGATAGCTCTGTAAAAAGAAAAAAGCAATTGAGTTCAGTCAAAGAAATACTGTTATGAGTTTTGAGTTGATCCTGAAGGAAAATACAATCCTGAAAGGCTTTCAGCTTGAAGCAAACTATGGGTTTTGTCTGTTTCTGCAATTCATGAAATGTGTTAATGTGATAAAATAAGGCAAAGTATGTTTAAGTTGGCTGTGTTGCTTTAAAATGGACTATAATTGGACTATAATGAATTTGTGTGCAATAAGTACTATCCTTTGTCTAAGGAGGCTGCATGTTTTCTGTTTGGTGAGCATACAATTTCAACTAGCATTTGGTTAATCCTGTACAAGAGGTATTTATATTAAGTATAATAAATCCTAAATGACATGGACAGAGACTGTCCCAAGGTAAGCTTCATGTCCTATTATTTTTAATGAAAAGTGTTAAGTAGTTAAGTGTTAAGAGCAGACTCAAAGATAGAAAGAAATAGTTTACTTTGTTGTTTTATATTGCTTACACATATGTATTTTAAAGTTTCCATCCCTGTACCAATAACATTATAGCAGTATTAACCTTATGTAGAGTTTAAGAGATATTTCAATGATTTAATATGTGTTTACTTACAACCCTATATGAGAAGGGTGATTTGGAACTATAGATGCAAGATACAGAAAAATAAAATTAATCATGCAGGTATTTTGAAGTATATATTTATTAAATAAAATAATGTTTCTGTTATAGTGTTACTCAATGCTGCTCTACAGCTAAAGGAATTAAGGAGTAATCTACACCTTAGCCACAACAGATTTTCTAGAAAAGCCCAGACAAGTGTGTGAGGGAAGCACATTCTTTTGTCTCACTCAATGTTCACAGATCAGTCTTAGATAACAATCAGATTTGTCACAGAGTATGAAGTTTAAGGCAGCATGTTCACTGTAAGCAGTATGGCTCTTATGTGAACTGAATGCTTATTGAATACATTTACACTAAACACATGCAATATGTTGCATTTGTTCATAACAATGTCTTAAAATTACTGCTTAATTTAAGCTTTCTGTGTGATATTATTTTACACTTGCATAACCCATACTTCTTACATGTCTATACTGTTTAGTTTACACCAGCATAGAAAATAATTTATCCAATGTAAAGCTTTTCCATTGAACTCAGACAGACAACTGTTTAGAACAGTGTAATAGTTTACCCAAACAATTCTGCTGAACTGAGTTTTTATTCTAAATGTTATCCAAGATTATTTTACAGATTAAATGTCTTTTTAAGCCAACCCTGCTAACTCTAACTGTAAATTTATTAGACAGAAATGCCATGAAAGCTGAATATGTGACATTAATTTTGATATTTCTAAGATATGTTTTCATCCAGCTCCAATGGAATTGCAGTTATGTATTTACTCTTTGTGGCAGGGAACCTCTTTCTTCTTAAAGTTCTACATTTTTGGCTCTTAAACTGGGCTGTGATATATTCTGTGCTTTATATTTCACTTGTTTCGTGCTTAAATTGCCTTTGGGTCATTTTCAAAGCTTTTTACTAACTCTTTTTGTATATGTATGGACTAAGAATGTAAATAGAAGGCTACTGATGATGATGACAAGGTGGGTCGACCTATATACCAACTTTTTAGAAATGATCCTTCTTTCAAACAAATATTTTATTTGATATAGAAAAAAGAATAAATCCAGAGGACAATTTCTCATTTAGCCATAGCAGACAAATATTTGTCTCTTTTTCCTCTTTTCAGTCAATCTACCTATAATCCACTCCACTCTCATAATTATCTAACTTTCTAACACTTTCATTCTTGGTTTCTAATTAAAACCTTGTTGTGCATTCTGTTACTGTCTTAAAAGGCATTTGGCATTTATAAATAAACACACAAAGCCTGAGTGTTATTCTCTCCAGTCTAGCTTTGTGTGTCTTATTTGTCCTATTTTTCCTTCACACCTCCTGTTGAAATACTCCCTCACAGGCAGTAAAGATAACACTTGCAGCTGGTTTAAATTTAAAAAAAAAAAACTGTCCTTGAAAAGCAAAGGTTAAACTCCAACAAGAATGAGCTTGTTGTGCAACAGTGGTGAAAGTGAATATTTTGATGTAACTTTATCTTAAACATAAAATGCATTAAATTGATGAATGAATAAAAATAAAATTAAGATTATATATTAGGCTAGTGCTCACTTGCCCGTATATCGATCTTCTTTAATCAAGACAAAATAAAAAATTCTGGCACATTACACAAAAACCTGCTGTATTATTTCAAGTCTAACAATATTATAAATTAATATAAAAGTGCATTTAGTTTTCAAATAGCTTTCTATGTTTGCCAATGGTGGTATATAAAGCAAACATATGTCTCTTATTTGACTTAAACGGTTTCCAGTGATTGGCCAAAAGGCATGGATTTTTATTAAACACAGAGAACAGTTAATTATGAATATAATTATATGAATTGTACATTAATGGCTTTCCAAGTTATTCCCTCACTCTGTGGCTAAAGACCCTTAAAGGAAAACAGTACATAAAAACATCCACCCTGTTAATGTCAATGTTATATTAGTGATGTTTATAAAGGGTTTCTTCTAGTTATTATTGCTATTATAGTATTTTGATCTTTCAAACAAACAATTTGTTTTCTTTATTTTCTTCAATATGCAAACTTTCTTTTAACTGATAATATATATAAGTTACTGACTGGAATCCAACTGTACTCAACCAATCATTTACTCCTATTTTTATTACACACACTGCAAGTTTGATTTTGTATCATAAATAAATGCATTGCTGAAGTTGTCCAGTAACAAAAACCTAAATATCAAACAAAGACTCTTTTACATTCAACTTAACAAAACATGATTGATTTTTGCATGTAAACACAGTAATTTGCTGAAAGAAGGGATGCCTGAGAGTCTGATTATAGCTAGCGTCACTTTGTGCTTCTGGTTTGATTTCTCAGGCCTTCTATGTTGATATAGGAAGTGGCCCAAGCTATATATATATAAGGAAGTGTGTTTCACTCATTTAGGACATATTCAATTCTTAGGGTAATATAACACATCAGAGTACTCTCATATTTTGGTTGTTGGCCTACTCAAATCCTTATCTCCCTTAGAAGCAGTGTGAATCCATTATTATTGACAATTTTAGGATTTATTCATTATGAAATGACAGAAGTATGGATTTAATTTGCCAGCACTCATTCTGTTAGGATTAAATTTGTAGTGAGTGAAAGTGCTTTTGAGTAGGTACTGACCATATGTTTGGTCATATACTTTGCGCTTTTGGATACTCTTGTCCTAATGGAGTATCATATTTTCTAAATACATATTTCAACTTCTTTTTTTAGCCATTTTTGATCCTTGGTCTGACGTTGCATTAACTCACTTCCTTCTGCATAATTGTAATTGTCTCATACCAATTGAGCAGCTAAGTGACCTCTAAGGGATGTGTCTCAGTTTGCAGTGTCTGCCAAAGGAAGAAACTTAGTAACAGAATTCTACAAATTACTTTTATAGGCAGACAAGTAATATGGGTCAAATATCATTACACTGAAATCTTCCATACATTTCCCAGTGTGAAAACCAAGTGGAATGCTTATTTTGATGACTGTGTTCTTTAAAAAATTGTGTCTACACAATGTTTATGTTTAAAGTTATCTGTTACTCTTGACAGCCTCATTCATATTTTATGCTATGATGCTTGATTTATAATAATTCCTTTATAAACATTTATATCATTGACTATTAATCCAGAGGTAAATTTAATTTGGGTGAAGGCTTAGGACTCCAAATCCAGTCTACAAATTGTACTGTAGTTGTTTAGGTTAAAGGTTAATTAAAGCTCATTAATGATAGATTAAAACATACATACATAGGTTTAGGTTTGGAGTTGTAGACCTGATGCATCATTATAAAGCATTAGTCTAGTTTTTCTTACTTAGAATTCTGTATAGTTTTCTAGCAAGCAATAATTGGTCCAGAAGTATCTGTGTAATGGTGTTGCCCTCACCATAATATAAATGTTCTAGCTATGTGTGGTAGAAAAAACATAAACATAGAATTGGCACACATATGATTAATAAAGAAGGACTTTGTCATAACCATAACATTTACAGGCCCCTCTGCTACACCCATTGAGACCACTCTGCAGGTCCACAGTATCTGAGTCCAGACCTCACCCTGTACCCTGGTAAATCAACTTTTTTTCAGGAGGACATTGTAGGGGGAGGGGGCCACATTGCCATTACTGTATCAAGACCCGGGAGATAGGCACCAGAGCCCAGGCTCCTGTAATGTGTACACACACTGAAGTGTCATTTACACAAAATCAAAGTGTTGTGAAGTGTTTTATTTGAGGAAAAAATGTGCACAAGAAATGTAGACAATCTCCTTACAAAGTATTTTTGCTCAGCAGAACTGCAACCAGTATTAGTTACATATTCACCTGTTCTTTAAGTCCATGCATCCATAAATAGCTGGGTTTTAACTCCCTGTGCAGGAAATTTTGCATATAACAAAATGTTTTCCATGCCTACATGTTTAAATTTCATGTGTCTTACCTCTTTGTCATTCTAAAGTCAGTTCTACAGGCATTGGAGTTGGGTGCACCTAAATTGATTGATTACAGGCAAACCTTTTTTTGTGATTGACACAACTAAGAAAAAAAAAACATACAACTGATATAATTATTTCCATCTGCAATGATGTTGTTGAGAAAGTCCAGATTCATCAATGGCAGTTTTCTTCTGCACTTTGACAGAATGCAACTTTGAATCAACAATGATATTCTCTATAACATGAAAGATTGACACAATTATTGAAAACTTCCCCATAGAAATACTGACACAGAACACAACAATTAGGCATTATTTGGAGAGGTCAGGGGTTAATTAAGATCATGGTTCATTGAAGGATTGTGTTACGAACACTTGCAAAAGCCAATGATGATGTATACAGAAAAGTACAAGCTAATAATGAAATAGTTTTTCCTAAAGCCTATGCAAAGGACAGTGTTGATTAGAAATAGGTCTTTTTTTAGCTGTGTTTAGAGACCTTTTGAAGAGAGCACAGAAAACATTTTAAATGTTAAGAAATGTTACTTATTTAATTGCTAAATAATAAAAATAGTGTGACTGGGTCAAAAGCTTTTTAAATATTTTATTAGCATCTTTTTTAGTCCTAATTTATTTTCTTCCACATGTACTTGTGCCATCTGATTTTTTATACCGCTCACACTCCCCTTAAAGAAGAACAAGAAACTCACACTGTTAATATTCTATGTTATAGATGAACTGCTTCCAGAGTCCATCACTGTATTATTGTTTGGGAAAGTCACCCCTGCAGTGTAACTAGTAAGATAAGTCACCCTTTGTCACATATTTGTTTCTTTAGTCTGATGGGGCAGCACATGGGACACCCTGTCAGTGATATCTTGCACTTGTTAAGAAATGGGTGTAAGTAGATATGAGACAACCATGTATATGAGTGCAGCTGGCATCAAGGGTTCCGCTGGTGGATGTGGTTTATTAACACAGACAGAATCTATTTAATAGTTAATATATTTGAGATTTGTAATAGACACGAACCTCAAAAACACTTTTAACAGCTTTATTGCACAGGTTTAGGAGTGTAGTGGATTAGAAGTGGCAAATACACCAGTCAGAGTCCATTTAACGATACACCTAACGATAGACCTTTCAATATTACTGAAACAAGCATGGAACTCCGATAGAAACTAAGTTTGCTTTTATTATCTTGTAGTCTCATCATAATCTTGTTCCTGAACTTGCAAAGCAAGATAAGTGTTGTTGGTTTTTGGCACTAAAGGAGGTTATTCACTAAGATACGAATTTGACTGTCAAATTCTCAAGCAGTGGATTCCCATAGCAAATCTACAACCGTGACAATTTCCCCATTGTAAAGTCACAAACGCGACAATTTTTAAAGTTGCAATTGCGACAATTTTGCACAGTAAAGTTGCGACTGCGCCAATACTCCCATTATAAAGGCACGACTGCAACAGTTGCAGTCTATTGCGACTGTCTTTAGCTGCCAGATTCACACCTATACACCAACAATCCGGACTTTAGTGAATAACTCCCCCCCAAGAAAGAAAAAGATGCAAAAATGCCAGATATTCAATTAACCATGAAAAGCAAGATAATTTACTAAAACCTTGCTAAAACTAAAGTAAAAATGTTTCCAAGACTAGTTTACTATAAAAGATACCAAAATGATGAGCATATAAAATATTTTATGATCTAAAGTTTTAGCCTGTATAAAGATAAAGTAACACATACTTCATATTTATTGTATTTTGGACAAAATTCATGCAGCTGATATTGGTTACATAAACGTGCATGTACAGCACATGGATTTTTTTAAACATAATCCATATTTTATCACATTACTTACTTCATACCATGATAAATCATGAGTTTTGTAGTTTATCATTTTAGATTTAATTACAAGTTACAGGGGGTTATTCACTAAGGTGCGAATTCGACTGTCGAATTCTCAAGCAGTGGATTCCCATA
>WMED01011569.1:0-15200 GCA_019650415.1 Pipa parva
CAAACATCACTAAAGAAAGAACAATGTTAGCATTTTAAAAACTTTCAAAAATAAATGAGGTCATCTAAAGCTTTTTTTTTTTTCAGATAAACTAGATTCACAAAAACAATACAGCTCGACCACACTTTGTATTTATTGCAGATTTTTGTATATAGTAGGCCTTACAGCCTTTAAGTCTAATTTATTAAACTCGGAAAAGCCGTTTGCGCTTTTCCGAGTTTAATAACTTGGGAGAATGATTTGAAGTTTCTCCCGGTAAGTATCGAGAAATTTGACTCGTGCGATACTTGCCATGAGAAACTTTTTTAATTAAATATATCCATGGAAAGATAGCTATATTGTATGGCTACCTTTCCATGGATATATTTAATTTTAAAAAGTTTCTCACGGTAAGTATAGCGCGATGCAAATCTTGCGATACTTACTGGGAGAAACTGCAAATCATTCTCCCGATTAAACTCGAAAAAGCAAAAAAGGCTTTTTCGAGTTTAATAAATTTCACCCATTTATAAGTCCCAATAAGCTAAGGTTAAAAAAATAAATAAATAAAATTGAGGATTATTACAATGCATTTAATAGGGTTCTCCTTTTCATTGAACTGAAATGCAATCATTAATCCCTACTACAAGCAGGACTGTATCTTCTTAACTGATCTGGGGTACTAATACTACTAACAGGGGAATGTCAGCAATTAAAAGATTTCAAATGAGTTGAAGTGATTTTCAACTTAAGTTGTTTCTTCATAGGAAATGTGCTTTAACTATAAGTATAAATGCCACAAACCACAGAAACAATGGAAATCGTGTGGGTATGTTACAAGAGCACCATCACTGTCTGAAAATACTCCCTGAAAAGTCTTTGCCTAAGATGGTATGTCTGTACCATATTGTTCCCATTGTTTTAAATGTGACGTGATCATAATAATTCTCTGTTAATCTCATGTATGACCTTACGTGATCTAACAAGAATTTAAAGTGTATATATATGGAGTAGAGATCATATTTAAATTATCATAACTTAGCTATTCACCTTAAATGTTGGTTTCTGCATGGTTAGCTACATTTTTAAGTCATTAAAAATGATACTGATGTCTTCTTTTGGAGGTTGAATTATTTCACATTTTGATCTGAACACCTCAGGTTTAAATAGACCTTTGGTTATTAGATCCAGTTACCCTTGCACCAATGCAGTTGGTTTATAGGATAGTGGTTTGGCTATGTAAAATACATGTAAACACGTAATCTACTCAAGCTCCTGATTTAATATCACCAGAAAATTATTATTGTTTTCACAAACATTTTAACTATGTAGAGAGACAGCAGCACACATGCTCTTTAAACTGACAGCCTCCCTTTCACACCTGTCAAATACATGCATTCTGACCTCTAACATGGACAGAGCCACCAAGACATCATCTTGGCAGAATAGTACTGCAATGTATTTTACTGTAAATGTCTGACTTCACAACTGCTGGATAGCATGATGCTACATAACTGCAAAACTAAAAAACTATATTTTATCAACACCAACTGATAATGACCTAGCCAGATTCTTCAATATCCTGGAAACATCACTCAAAATTAAGCTAACAGCGGCAAAGATGACAACTTGGCAAAACAGATACAAATCTCAATGAAGGAAACAGCATATCAAACTATTTAAAAACTCTTTAATTTAAACTGAAATATACCCTGGTTTATCTGAAGACTTAAAGTGCATCTGTCACCTCAAAACTCTAATGCTAATTTAGATTCTACTAATGAAATAAAACGTTTTTGTATCTATATATGTGTATTTAAAAAATGTACCTTTACACAGCATTTCTCTCTGTCATCTTCCCTGTCAGCTTGACTTTTATTTCTAAGTCAGGTTGGGCAGGGCTAAATGATAATTGACATGATAGCTTCTCCAATCAGCTCCCTTAAATCATAATCTAGCAGGCAATCATTTAGCCCCTACCAACCCAGGAAAAAAAAAGTCAGGCTGACAGGGAAAACAACAGAGAGAAACACGGTAATAAAAGGTACATTTTTTAAAATACATATATATTTACAAAAACGTTTATTAGTAGAACCTTATTTGGTATTAGTTTTAAGGTAACAGGTGCTCTTTAAGGGCATGGTTATTTCCAGAATGAGTCACCACCACTATTGGATTTATCCCAAATAGGGTCTGCAGTACCTCCTGATGGCCTATGAATTTAAACCACACTTCTCACCTGCCAGTTATTCTAAGTGACATGCAGCCATCTTAGTAAAAATAAATCCACTAGGTGAGACAGCCTCCATAGTAATTCATTCAAGACATACCAACTATCTAACCCATCATTCTTTCAAACATGATAGCTCTGGGCACCAACAATACCAGCACTGCAACATGATATGTTTCATATTACTTGACCCTCAGAACCATATTTAATCCAAGCAAAAAACTGCCTTATTTAACAATACTGCAGCTGTAATTACGAGCTATTCAACTACTGCAACTTTACTCCTCTGAATCATTATCCTTGGTCAAATTGCATAATCCATGTATCATACACCTGATAGAGATCATTCAACAGTTTTAAGGTTTTCTACAGTTTTTGCAATGTGTCCTTTGCACAGGATCTGTTTTCTGTAACAGCTGTGTATATAAAGGCTCATTAAGTTACACATCTCTATGAAATTTCTGCAAACTCTCACCTTGAATCCATCAAAGAATAGAAAAAGCCTTCTATCAATCATCTCTCAACAGTCACACGCTTTACAAAGGCAATGTTACCCTCTGAGATATACAACATAAAGGTGTACCAATTTGGAGAAGCTCTTACTTGTAAGTCTACATTTTTATATTGGACTGTCTATGAAATTAATCATAGATTTCTACTGACAAATATAACAGTGTAATTCAACCATATCTCATATGTCTCTCACATTCATTCCTTTAGCGAGATACTACTCATACTAAATTCTCAGATGTAATTGTGTAAGATTACTTTTATACTAGATAGAACTGCTAGAAAGGTTACACTCTTCTGCATAGGGTCAACCAAACACAGCTCCTGAGGGGATAGAGAAACTTGTGTTCTTCTTACTAATCCTTCCCAGTGCTTCTGTCAAGGCCCAATCAGTTTGGCCTTTCATCAACCATGGACTTGAAAATATTGTGAGAATAAAACTTTAGCAACACTGCTGATGCCAAGCACTTTGCTCATATTTTCTATATCAGAACAGTAACATAGTTTATAAGGCTGAAAAAGACACAAGTCCTTTCAGTTCAGCCTATTTTCCTGAAATGTTGATCCAGAGGAAGGGGAAAAATCCATGTGGCAAGTGCCAATTATCCTCATTAGGGAAATAAAATTCCTTCCCAACTCCAAATATGGCAATCAGAGTAATTCCCTGGATCAATATTCAAGCTTCATTTTTCTAGTAGCCATAACTTGTAATGTTCTTACACTGAAGGAAAGCATCCAGACCCTTTTTTGAACTCTTAAACAGAATCAACCATAAGAACTGCTTTAGACAGTGAAGCAGAATAAGGCTTCCATTACTGTTTGGAATCCCCAGTCTTATACATATATATATATATATATCGTATATATATATAATTAGCAAACTTTAGATTAAATCTATTTTATGTTTTTGGGGTCAATGACTCTAGAAACCAGAAAACAGGCGAAAATGAAAAGCAAATTCATCAAAAACCTTGAGAAAATGAAGAAAAGTTCCAAAATGTTTCCAAACATCAAATCAAAGCATAAATTAATTGGAAACTGAACATCCATTAATAAAAATGATGCAAATATAGTCAAGTTGAGGCATGAATGAAGTTAAAAAGTGGTTAACTGAAAACTAATGTTGTGGAAAATATATAAGGTCCAAAAACATGTCCATCACACTACATTTGTTTCTGTAATGTCTCTGTGATTTTTTTTTTTTTTTTCCTTTTTTCAATTACACATAAAGGGGAAGTCTACATTAAGGGTAATCTGGCCTAAAAAGCAGATGCTTTCTAATTCTTTACTACTAAACTGCTTTACTTTACATTAAACAATAAGCATGCAATGTTAAGAGACTTGCGTACCCTGTGTTGGTACAGAGAAATAAAATAGTACTTACCTGGCTTCTTATTTCTTCCTGGAGGTAAGTTTGTCTCTCTGAGGGGGAATAGTAAAAAGAAGCATAAATGTTTTACTTGTTATTAAAAAAAATAAACTCCAGCACTTAAAGAAACAAAATGGCACTGTTATTATGACTTTCTTAAGGCTGTTCAGCTGTAATTGATTTAGCATAGGCTGTCCTGCAGTTCATGGGCAGTAGGGGGGCAGTAGGCTGGATAGTATCATATCTTACAATAAGTCTCCTACACACTACACATGGGAGCTTATGCTCTGCATGAATGGTTTTCCTTTTAGCATTATTATTCATATAATGTTTTGAACTGAATTCTTGGCATTAATTTTGCAGATGTTGGTAATTTATGTACAAATGAAAAATGAAAAGGCATTTTAATAAATGTGAATGCCAAGTATGTAATGTAAGAACTAGTTTAATGAATAAGCTGGACTGTTCCCTCCACCCCAAAACTACTTCTACAACTCAGTTGGAAAGGTGCTGGTATTTGTCACATATCAAAGTCTCCCATGGTGACATATAGCCATGTAAAGCATGAGGGTCCACTGTTATTTTCCATAATGAACAGACCATCCACATTTGGACCCCACATAAGGCTGTCCTTACACTAGTGCCACATTTGAAAAATGAGCCATGATGTAATAAGTAATTGAACCTGTAGTATAATTACTGCCTGTGTCTGATAAAGACATAATACTTGTATTTTAACCTTAATCATCAGAAGATTTTATTCTCTAGGACTTATTTCTTGTAAGAATAAAAGTCATACCAGTTCTGTCATTTGGCTTTAAGACCAACTAAATTAAGAAGTTCTAGTTTATCACAATGCTAGGAATACTGTATATGAGTGCTTCAGTAGAAGAGAAAGGAATCTGTGGGCAAATTTTGGGTGAAATTACATGACCACTCACTACTTAAAACTCATTATGTACAAAACAGAACTTGTAATCTTTCCATACCAACTAAAAATCAAAGTAAACAATGCCCCAATATCTTCAGTTTTTATCTTTTTCTTATAATAATGAGGTTAAAAGCTTAATAGATTGCTTTAACAAACTATTTTTGCCTAGCTGAGTTACCATACATGATCATGCAGAATTTTTGTGTAGTAAATAGTATATAGGTTTGAATATCAGTGTGTGGGATCTCATCAGCCCATTAAATCAGGGGTTAGCGGCAGCCTTTACTGGAACATCCAGGATTCATAGACTGGGTTGAGGTTGGGATTTATGCTCAACTAGTAGTGAGGGATAATTGTGAGATGAGATGTTTAATACAATTTTACCCCTTTACACCTACATCACATCACTTTGTGCTGAATATCAAAACAAAGTCCAGTCTTTATAATTGCAAGTTATAGACAACAAAAACACAGATTTATATTCTAAGCAAGACTTGAGCAGAGGATTTTATTATGAACGCATATTTTTGTTGTTTTCACCATGCCAGACCCTGTAACAATGTGTCATAGCAAGTCATAGCATCAAGTTAGAGAAACAAATTTCTGATTTTTAAAATCTTTGGTAAGCTTGAGTACTGATTATGCAGTTGAGTTTTGGGTATCTGTTTATAAACTGGAGAATGGTAATGAGAAAGCCAGGCAAATGAATACAATAACGGTTATGTTTCAAAGGGAATCTATCACATTAGGTTGTTCACGCAGGCTGATTTTACAGAACTTTAGAGGTCAGCGCTGAGACAAAGTCTGGGGATATCTTCATTCAAAGCAGTTGGCAAGTCACAACTAAAGATTAGAAAACAATGCCATTCACCATCAAGGATTTTGGAAGAACTCTGTTCCCCTTGAAGCAATTTGAAATGCAATAAAATCTAAAAGGCCTTAAAAGGATTGTCAATCTTATGACTGACAGAAAAATAATAAATGCTTGGGTAAGCCTTAGGCCTGTTTTCAATGAAAGTGACTTCAATTTCGTTTCAGTAGATGAGAACGGGAAGTGCTACACATTGGATCCGACAGACTACAGTCAAATACTATTTGATTTATCTTCTCAAGCCCAGATATATGAATGTAGATGTGAATGTCAGACTGGATGGTCAAACCAAAACAGACTAGTTCAGCTAGTTTAAAGGAGGATACATAATGGTACTGTATAAATATGAGTGTAATTAAACCAGAGGTCGCCAACTTATGGTTCCCGAGTCAGATGTGGCTCTTTTGATGGCTGCATCTGGCACACAGACTGTAACCGCAGACTGCGCGCACCGCTCATTACAGTCTGCCAGCTGAATGCTGGCAGGCACTGTAGAGATGTAGCTCTCTTAGCACTTCTGGGTTGCTAGCCAATCTGGGGCCGCTGACTTCACATATGATGTGGCTGCTAGCCAATCCGGAGCTGCTGACGTCATGTGGCAAATTCAAAAGGGGCTGAGCATAGCTGCACTTAATATGGCTCTCTCAGCCAAAAAGGTTGCCGATCCCTGCATTAAACCAAAAGGATACTTTTAAAGGACTATGAACACCCAAAAAATAAAAATTCCCATTTGGATTTGCATGGCTGTAATTCAAATACAGCACTTCTATTAATGTTTTCTTTGAAGATAAATTCACAAATTTTATTACTTTCTGTCTAATTTTATCTTTAGTGATATCTGTGAAAAAGGAACACTTGCACTTTAGTGATAGCAGCCATAATAAACTGACCTCACCCAATCCCAATGTTTTTATTATGCTTTAGGGTAGATTCACATGAGCGTATGAAGTGCAGCAAAATCATATGCTAGTGTGAAGAATAAAAAAAGAAAGAAAAAATAATACGCCGCACATACTTTTCTATTGTACTTACCAGAGACAGTGTGAACACTCCCTCAGCGTTCACATCACTTCCTGTGCGTTGCATTTTTGGTGCGGCATATATATGCCGGCCAAAATACGACACACAGAGTTCCGGACCCAGCGTATGCACATCATACGCTGGTGTGTCCGGAACTAGGTAAGTACCATCAGCTTTAATTGAGCCGTATTTTTCTTTCACATGAGCGTATGACGTGCTGCGTATCACACACTTTTTAGCTAAATATCACACTTTATAAACACAATTCAGATTTTTTGGAAGCATAGATTGAATATACAGTAACTAGAAATGCATTTGAGGCATTCTTATTTTTTTGGTGCTACTGTTCCTTTAAATGCAATTGTACCTTCTGAGAGTCCCTGCATGTAACACACTAAAATAAAAGATCCATTAAATCTTTTGTATTTCCAGAACAAACGAAATTGGGAATTTTACAGCAAAATGATATTTAAGCAGCAGTGATTTCATTATGCTTCTATAATTTTCAATTTTGAGTAGTAAGGGAAAAACTGTTTTTTAAAATAAGTAATGCAAAGCCTTAAATTCACCACGGAGGATCGCATTTCTAATTTATTACTGCTTAGTATTATTCCCTCATAGGTCAATTCATGAATGCACAATTTGTAATATGTTTTGATGGCGGCCAATCAATTAAAGGAGACTGCTTACTTTTAGAAGCCGTAGTGTAAGAACTTTCAATGTATCTGTATTTAAACATAAATAAAACTAAAACAATAAAAGCTACAAACATGCAACAAATAATAAACAAACGAAAACAAAATTCCAATGAATCGAATGATTACAGCTGAATAAATGTGTTTACCATACTTCCCAATTGACTGAAAAATAAGAAAGACCAGGGGGGGAATTCACCATTCAGAGAAGTGAGCTCCGAAGCCTTCGGCTCACTTCGCTGAATGGTGAATTCCCCCCCCCCCCAGAAGTATTTCAACTAAAGTTGCACTTTCTTGGGACACTCCATTTCTATTTCTATTCAAAAAATGGAAGCCTAAGCTAGGCCCTATGATTTGCACTGCTAAAGTCCTCTTCTTTTCTAGAATCCACAACAGACACTGGAGCTATTCTCAGAAACAAACACATCAAGTAAAATCTCACCTTTTCATAACGGGAGACTTTGATTTGGTTACCGATAAGGACTGGAAGAAGACTGATTTCAGTTTCATAGCTTTAGTTGGCAGAGTCTCTTTCTGCATTTCTGATTGGGAAGATGGCTTTTCTCCTTTATCTGCAGAAGGTTGATCTTTTTCTTCCTTACGTTCTGAAGAATCTTTGCTGGACTTTTTTTTCTTTGTCCTTCTTACTTTGCCAATGAAAAAGTCATTGTCGCTTTCACTATCGCTGTCCTCAAATCCAGAAGACTTCTTACAAAACCTCTCCTCTGTACTGTCATCAAAATACTCCTTTCCTTCTTTATCAGAATCTTCAATATCACTGGAATCGGTGCTAACTTTCGGTCGCAAACAAGCTTTTTTTCTAGATGGGGTTTCAACCCCCTGAGCATTAGTCTCTGCACTGCTTTTTGCAGCCTGCACTGGCAAGATCTTTTGTGTACATGGAGTCCTGCATGCACTCTCTGTACTTTTTTCTGGAACATTATGCACAGTTATGCATTCTTGTTCTCCAGTGTCTTCTTTCATTGATCTGATTACCTCTACATTCTGGTTTTGCTTCACATTTGCTTGAGTCACTTTGTATTCTGTTTTACTTTTTGTGCCCGGTTCAGGTAGATCTTTTTTCGTTTTCTTTTCCTGGAAAGTAAGAGTTTTTGGAAGAGTTTTTCTTGCTTCTTTAAAAGCATTTATAGCCTCTGAAAAATAAAGTTGGTTTAAAAATATAAACAGGGTATTGTAAACAATGTTCTGTGGGCCTATATAACATATTTTATCAATTTCTATGCAATGTTAAATACCTCAAAATCAGCCACTAAATTGGTACCATTTACTTCCTGATTAATGCCAGCTAATATAAAGCTGCTAGTTAGAGACTTGATGGCATCCCAATAGACCCAATATTTTGGAGACTGCATTGGTATAAAGCTTAGGATGAGTGAGACATGGGTACTCTGCTACAGCTGCCATGTTCCATGGTAACATCCGCTAATTGGCTAAAGATATGGCAGAAGACCACTCTATACAGAGCAGCTGAGAGAAAAAAAATAGTGCCAGGTTAAAATGTTTTTTCATTTTTTAAATTTTATATATTTCTATGAATCTGCATTTAGTAAATATATCTTATCTAGCAATTGCTTTGCAAGTTTAACTGTTCCTTTAAGGCTCAAAACTGATCCACTCATGAGGAAGTAGGTAACAGAGGGAATCAGTATTGACTGATTCAGCAACTTTTTATAATGCTAAATGTCCCCAAGTAAATGTAAATGTTTTCTTTGTAATGGAGGTGATACAGACACAAACAATAACTTCCCTGTGATATTGAGGCTGTCTAGGTTGTCACTGGTGACTCTACGGTGGCCCTTTGAGACCAAACTTTACTGCCTATTAAGGAGCGCATACTTTTGCTCAACTGTACTACCTATAGCAAGCCAACGTAGCAAAGGTACACTACTATACTATGGAACTCTGACAGTAGGTACACTTGCGATTAAGGGGGGGAATTCACCAAAGTGCGAAGTGAGGTGTGGATCCTTTGCCTCACTTTGCACTGACTGTTATGCGCTTGCTGATGTCCTGCACGCGGACATCAGCGAATGCTTTAAAGGGATTCCAGTCTCGGTGAGGCGACTCGAGTGGTCTCGCCGAGACTAGAATCCCTTTAAAGCATTCATTAAGCATCACTTATTACAAATAAGTGATGCTGTTTTTATTAATTGCCAAACCATTACCTTCAAATTATTGCAGATAATTAATTACCTATGAAAGCTAAACAATTGCTTTCTCCTTATTCCTATGTAAAATAAAATCTAGACATAGATCTGATATTGATTTTGGATCCTTTAAAAAACACAAGGTTACCAAGCATGAATCACCAACAGTTCACTTATATTGAGAATTTCAAAGAATGCACTTGATTTTAATAGTAAAACTTTAATTATGGGATATGCTCCTGTGAGTATCTTAGTACTTTCACCACTGAACACTAAGGTGCGAATTCGACTGTCGAATTTGCAAACAGTGGATTTCCATAGCAAATCCGTGACAATTTCACTGTTGTAAAGTTGTGACAATTTTTTTTAATGTTAAGATTGCGACAATATTCTCATTATAAAGACGCGACTGCGACAGTAGCAGCCTATTGCTACTGTCTTTTTATCTGACAAATTCGCACCTATACACAACAGTTCAGACTTTAGTGAATAACCCCCTTAATCTCACTGTGACCTTATTGTTACAATTTTCTATTCATTTTAAGAAATAAAGTGGTTCAACACTGAACCCTATTTACTTTTTTAACAAGGGCGCTTACAAATGATATTAGTGGAGCTCACAGCAAGACTGTGTACAAAAACAAATATGCGTGAAAATTTTAAGCAGGAAGTGAAAAGCATGAGCACCGCACATCACAACAAATGCAAAAAGAAAACTGCAAAAGAATAAAATGCAAGGGGCAAAAAGGAAAAATGTGGAGTATGTATGGAATACACAGGGAAGCAAGAGAGAGGAGGAAATCATGGTGACAGACTGTAAATCAGAACAAACAGGACATAACCAAGCAAAGAACATTCCAATATGGACAAGAAAGAAGCAACTGTAAAATGGTTGGAAAGTTATTACTGACGTGTGAAAAGAGAACAAATGAATGAATAGAAACGCATGAAATATTAATCAGCAGGTAAAGATCATCCCTGTTCTCTCATGTTCTTTTTAGTAGATAAACTTTATCAAGTTGGCGGCAACCATAATGAATTCCGATAGCTGGATTGAAAAACTATTGTGAATGAGCCCTTAGAGCGAATAATGAGTAATAGCGCTAGATAGCCACACAGAATAAATGTAGCACTGCAGGCTTTGTTAAAGAGTCACGGCTATGCCTCAGTGTGTTTAATCAAGAGACCTGCTTACCCAAGCAAGCATTAGGAGGAGCATTAACTGAATGAACCACATATTAGTAGACAGATACCTAAATATAATATATAAATGCACAAAGTTAGCGGAGGTCCCAGCAACTGCTTTGGAAAAATAACACTTTTCTTCGGTGTGTCCCGTCCCTAACACAGCATAGTAGACAAATATAGAAAACTGAGAACTCAGGGTTTATCTGTGAATGTGGCGTTGCCACTATTTAATCGTGCCAAAACATGTTTCAGGCCACATGCCCTTTATCACATTTGATAGTGGCAACACCACATTCCCATCTAAACACAGAGTACTCGATTTTTTACATTTATGTAAATTATAATATAATAATAGCATATTTAATAATATTTAGTAAGTCTAGCATTAATAGAATTTTAAATGAGAAATCTGAGTGTATCATACCTTTTAAAGTTTCGGTTTTCTTTTTCATTAAAGGGTGCATGGCTAGCCTTGCAATTGCCCGGTCTTCAGAAGTGCAGTTTGGCTGACAAAAAGGGGAAATAATCATTTTCAGGTATGAAAACAGATAACATTGTAATTTATAATTACCCGGCAGACCAAATATACCTCTAAGTGTGTAAGGCCACTTCTAAAAAAGTTCTTTGGCATTTGATATTTAGCCATTCATGTGGCACAGTACGGCATTGCAGAACATGCTGGCGCTGTAAAATTTGCAAATTTGGAAAACAAAATAAAGTCTACATCACAGATCCAATGCTAATAAAACTGTGTGCGGATAAAGAAAGCTGTGTACAAACAAACTGTACAGTCTTTGTCCTAAACAAATCATGTTTTTCCTTACCTGTCTTAATGATTATTCAACCTATGTGACAGTTTCTACTTTATAAAGGGCAACAGGACACAGGGTTTCTGTCTCAACACAAAAAAGAATGCCTCTAAAATTAACATGTTGCAGAGATATATACTACCTATGTGACATGCATGTACACCATGCGTCTGGACTCTTTACTAAGCAGACCTTTACAGTGTGCATCTTACAAAGCCTGGTTGAAAAGAAATAAAAATACAAGTGAAGTTAAGGGGCTTATTCTTCGGGTAGCTGCACTCCGACAGTCGTGAATTCCCTACTCCTTATTCACTAAACAGTGAATTCCCATAGTGAATGTCATTAGTGGTCGGCAATTGTGTAGTATGGCGTAATCAGTCAGACAGTTGCAGGCTTGTCATCAGTCCCCTAATTCGCCACTTTATAAAACTGGCAAATGCGACACAATACGATGTATTGAATATTCTACTGCAACAGACTCTGTGGTTTGATAAATAGGCAAATTACCTATACACAAGTGCGTGCAAAGTTGTGTGAAGTGCTCCATATCTGCACAACTGTCCGAACTGGTCACAAACTCACCACATTATAGAGTTTGCTGAATATGTGAAGACTGGAAAGTGGCAAATAAATGTTAACTTGGACCATTACCCAACTGTTTGGACCTTTATGGATAAACCCCTTAGTATCTGATAAAGCTAATCTTGTGCCCCAGATATGACTAATGGAAGGAATAAGTATAAATAATGGAGAACAAACAATCTCTTCAGCATTGTAAATCAGCTCACAACATAACAAACGCCTGCTGTAAAGTACCATTGTGTGTGTAGTAGTTGCATGCATTGCTCAAAGGCAAAAAGCTAAAATTGCCTACATTTCCTATTTAATAAAAGGGAAGAATGTGAGGAACACAAAAGCATGTTTAACTCCATCTCTTTCATTTGTTCCTGGTGGAATGTATGTACACTGCCCAGGAATTCCTACTGACCACTGCACCTTCTATGTAAATTTAAAATGCTTCTCAATGGCAGACAGAGTTCCTACTGTATGGTTAGTCTACACATGGGACACAAGATTTCATGCAGCTGCTTGAAATGGAAGTAACTTATGGTGTACGAAAACCACAGCTTCCCGAGAAGGTTTTCTGTTTACCAAGAAAGCATGAGTTTAAACAAGGATACGGATTGCTTCAAGCAGATCACATATGTTGCAAAGATGATAAAGTGAAAGGCATAAATAATAAATTCTAGGGCAACATGGAAAAAATGGTATTGAAAAGAAAAAGTAGAAGAAAAACACTGATGCAAAAAATAGCAGATTTTTTTTTAATTAAAACATATAGAATTTAATTTGTGGCACTTTAGAAATAAAATTATACATACAAGTAATTATTCATTGTAAACTGCCATGAACGGGGAATCATTCATTGTAATGTAAAAATATTATGGGATATGTAGTGATTTCTTAAAATGCTTCAACATTTTTTTTTAACTAAAAGAATTACAGAAACTATCCTACTTTAAAAAGTGTAAGTGAAATAGCCTTCAAAATTAAAGATTAGGTCAAACAAAGACAGCAAGCAAGACACAACTAGGGGAATTCATCATCAGGGCTAATCTTTTTAAAGGTCCTATAACCCATAGCAACCAACCAGCTGTTAGCATTTATGGCATAAAGAAACTAGGTTAATGAGAGAGAACTTTTAATTCGTTGCTGTGGGTTACTAGACTTTGAAGCAATTGCACCTGTTCCCCATTTGTAATGTGCTCCATGCTATGCAATGTATGCACTTCTTGAACAGCCGTCTGAGGGTGCATACTGTTGTGCTAAAGACTCTTCAGCAGGGACGGGCTGCACCTAAATGGGGAGGCTGCAGTTTTATTGGAGAAAAGGATGGCTAGGAAGATGGTGGAGTGTTTAAACTAGTTCTCAAACAATGGATTCCCATAGCAAATCCGTGACTGCATCAATTTCCACATTGACCGCAACAGTTTTTAAAGTGATGACTGCAACAATTTTCCATAGTAAAGTTGCAACTGCAACAATATTCTCATTACAAAGATGCGACTGTGAAAGTAGCAGTCTATTGCGGCTGTCTTTAGCTGGCGAATTCACACCTATATGCAACAATTCGGACTTTAGTGAATAACCCTCTAAATGAGGTACAAAAAAGTGGGATGGAGCTTGACCCATGATCCTGTGTCCATCAGGAGACCTAAGAAAAAGAAAGCATTTACAGTGCTAAAACAGGAAGGCAGTATAGAAGCACTACAATGGTACAGAGTTCAAAATAAATTATGTAAAAAACAAATTAAATCAGCTAAGTTGAAGAGAGAAAGGCTCATTGCCCAAGAGAGTACAATAAACCCAAAATGTTATTTTATTATTATTATTATATTATTTTATTATTACACAGCGCTTTACAGAGATTCATCATTCACTTCAGTCCCTGCCACATGGAGCTTACAATCTAGTTTCCCTATTCAGTCACACACAGAGATGAATGTTTTTGGATTGTGGGAGGAAACCGGAGTGCCAGGAGGAAACCCACGCAAGTGCGGGGAGAACATACAAACTCCATGCAGATGGTGGAATTGAACCTAGGACCTCAGTGCTGCAAGGCAGCAGTGATAAACACTGAGCCACCCCGCACTACCCAATTGCAAAAATAATAAAGACTGAAACTGAAAGCACTGGCCCTTTAAAAAATAACAGCGGGGTTATTGTGGGGGGAAACCAGGAGAAAGCAAATTTATTAAAGTTTATTAAGTTTTCTTCACTGTGATCACAGAGGAAAACAAAACGTTAGGTGAAATGAAGAGAAATAAAAGTAAATGCTCCTGCTCCCTGTATAACACAGGATGAAGTACTGTGCTGTCTTATGGTCTTAAGGAAATTAAGTACAATCATAGACAGACCATTATTTTTAATATTTAGGGACTCTATAATGAAACCACAGGACTGGTGCATAGCAAATGTGGTCCCTATATTAAAAAAGGGGTCAAAGTGTGAGCCTGAAAACTATAGACCTGTAAGTCTAACTTCTATTTCAATCATGATCATGCCATGATTAAGCGCCTACCGCGCGAAACACGCAGGGCAATGTTCTTGTTTTTAACATCACTTTTAATGGTCCATTTTTAATGTGGTTACAATAAAAAAATTTTTACTACAACAAATGGAGTGCCGGAGGATCGTATTCTGTCAATACCTCTAATGAGCCATACTGGAGCTCAACAAATATCCAATGAAGCAATAAAAAGAAAAGAGGTCACACACACTGCAAATAAGGAATATAACACAAAATAATTTATTGACCAGTGATACAGTATACACCAGGACAATAAAATGTATAACACAACAAGAAAGAAAAAGTGTTATGATACAAACTGCGCAAATTCAAACAGTAAAATAAATATAAATACAATTG
>WMED01011570.1:0-10374 GCA_019650415.1 Pipa parva
ACTGTTATTATGGTGTACAGTACTGTATGAATGTATGATCTGACTTGCATCGAAATTCGGTTTACGACGCAGCACAAGAACGGATCAATGACGCAAGTCGAGGACTACCTGTATATAGGCATTTTTTTCCTGCCTTTATTGCTATTAAAAAATGTCACGTGCTTGAAAACACAGCACACAATACGCTAGTCTGAACATTTTTCTTCCATTAGCATTGTTCTGTATGGATTCTCCTTGGCATTTTTTCACAATACGCTAGTGTAAACCTATCCTTAGGATTTGTATGCATACACATATGTATGCGCGCCACAAACCTACGCAGCGCTGTACAGATTTGGGGAATATATATATATTTATATGACATTTACAGTGTTCCTTTTACATAGTTTTATCATCAGGCAGCAATTCCAACAAATATAAAATATTTAAAACATCTGTGCATAATGTCAAAAGAATTTTATGCATCCAGATATGAAATAATCAAACATAAATAACATTACTACGAATACACTGGCTCACTAGTAGTTGGAGTAATATCTGTGTCCTGCCCAAAATGTTTCCTTGGGTTTTTATGGGAACCAGGCCAAGTTCGGCAGAAATAACCTAGACAGTATTGAAAGTCTTTTTGGCCATAGTTCTAAACAAAGCATGTTTTCGGTAGAATTTCAAGCAAGGTTGATACTTCTTTGCTTTAACGAAACATGGGGTTGTTTTCCCAAATAGTAGGCTGCTAATTGTGCTACTTTTTTAGTCACCACTGTGTAGACGTTATCAAATTAAATAGAGCTGTTCTACTGCAGTAAATGTTTACAATTTCTCTCATTGTCAACCTGCAATCATGCACATCAGCATGATCACCAATTATTTTTGAAAAACATCCTAGATGTGCTGATTGCCCATCAATTAATGTAATTAACAATGGCACCTACAGTCTAAATGTAAAAGCTTTATGTGACCATACCTCGGCCCACTGTAAGATCCCCAGTGGCATACTGCTTTCTACAAAAGACTGAGGGGGTTATTCATTAAAGTACGAATTGTTGCATATAGGTGCAAATTCACCAGATAAAGACAGTCAAAATAGGCCGCTACTGTCGCAGTCTCTTCTTTGTACTCTTTATCTTTAAAAAATTGTCGCGACTTTACAATGGAATAATCGTCGCGGATTAGCAATAGGAATCCACTGTTTGAGAATTCGACAGTCGAAATTTCACCTTAGTGAATAACCCCCTGAATGGTAAAAAGTCAAGAAGTTCCTTGACAGAGACCACAGTAAAAACAAAGTGGTCAATATTCTACAACTCAAGAGATAACTACATGAAAATGAATATTAATACATATCACTCAGTAACTACACTGCACTGAATTCCACTTTGTGTCTCTTCAAGCAAAGCTGGTAAAATCCATATCGATAGTCTTCCTTTTCCTTGGGTGATGGAACTTTTGTATAAATGTGGATGGTCAAACTGACTATAATCTGATCAATAGGGAACTAAAGAATAAAGCCTGTTTATCTAGGCTGATTAAGGAATGCACCACATGGTGTTTGGGGCTTCATGAACCCTCATAAATTGCATTTAGCATTCTGAACAATACCTACAGTCTGTTTTCAAAATGGCCATTAATAGTATATGCACTCAGCACTATAAACCTGGTAATTCAACAGAATGACTGCATTGTACTACCAAAGTGTATGAAATGTTGCAAGCAGAAAAACGTTCCAGAGGTTAGACAAATAGTAGGAAAAGCATACCACTCTGCAAGACTGCACATAAATTAGATTTGTGCATTATATTCTAAGAGCAGGTTCTGAGTCAGTAAGAAACTTATACCTGCAAAAGTAACACAAAAAAAAGTTGCCATTTTTTTAGATAACAAGCAGCCCTCCATATTCATGTCATTTCAATCTGATTACCTTTCATCAATATAAGAGTTACCATGACATTTCAGTACATTATGTGAAAGTATTCAAGTTTAAAAAAAAATATGAGGTACTGATTAACATTACCACATTTAAGCTAATAAAATATGTCATCTAGTCTACTGTAAGCATGGGTCACAACCCACTAAATAGGTCTATTTATATGATAGCACTGCTTACAGGTCCAAATCAAAAGGTCAAGCTAAATGTTTCACAATTTGAACTTAAAAACATGTAAGCCTTACCAGACATAAAATCTATGCTTCCCTAAAAACAGTCAAACTATTTTTTAGTCAAACTAGAAAGAGAATTAAAAAAAAAAAATTATTAAAACTTATTCACAAATGTCAAAAAAAAATAAATTAGTTAACAATGCTCAGAAAGCTAACAATTAGGTCAAACAAATCTGCCACTAAAGTCTTCTGTATTGCTAGATGTGTCTATCTCAACTGGAAGGGGGCAGCTCATACTGAAAGCTTTCAGTAAGTTTTTACTATCACAGTCCCATCAGCACCTGCTGTTCTCCATCCACTTTTCCTGCAAGGTGCCATCTCCAGTTGCTCTGACCATTTATGGAAATGTGCTCACAGCTGAACCATTCCAAGCAAGCAACGCCAAAGGCTGTCTATCTTTAGGATACCCTTCCTAATGCTTTATACAAAGTGGAGATATAAATGCACTTGGCACAGCATTCTTCACTTTTTATTAGAAGTTTGTAAGAAATGGAGAAATTGACAATGATTTTAAATATTAGCCTATGAGCTTTCCTATTTTTTGATACTTAAAAAAAAAGCTCTCATTTTAATGAGTTATTTGTATCTTTTACGGCTGGAGTCATACAAGCTGATTTTTAGCGCAGCTTTTTTAAATTATGCTTATTATTTTCTATGGTGAAAAACACAATAGTCTGTGTGGATTATCCCACAGGAAAAAAAACAGAGAATTTTTCTAGCTCAGCTGAAAAACAGCTAGTATGACCCTGGCCTAACATGTAGCATGCACTTACATGTAAACCAATGAACTGGTTTTACACCACAGACCATATTACAACATAACAATCTTTAAGCTTCAATCTACAGCAACATATTAATAACTCAAAAGATAACAGCAAATAATAAAGGTGTGTTTTTAGGCCAAGAACTGAAAAGCAGTCGACTCTTATGGAATCTGTCACATGATCACAATATTGCCCACCCCACTGCAATACTTTATTCCTTTTAAATGTACTTTTTATTGTAATACCATTTCAGATGTCTATTTATAATAATGGACCAGTTTTAGAAATAATTGTTGCAATGTCACATCATATTTTGTGAAAATAATGAAAAAAAGTGTTCTTGCTACTTTACCTTTACAGCAAAACCTCCACTTCTAGATCAAATGTAAAAAGCAACCAGTGTAAACCCACTCTACTAAATAAAGGTGTAGGTTTCTCAAAGCTGTGTTTAACTCACAACTTATTGAAAAAACAAAGGAGTGACATGTAAGACATCATGCCTGTCCAAAATTAGTTTAACTATCTCCTTGGTTTCAAAGACAGCAGTGCAAACAAATCCTGCTGACATGCTGGACCAATATTTCAGACTCTTTCCACATGCAAGTTATATTAATGGTTAGCTCCTATGGATATAAACATATCCATGTAATTTTCAAGTCAGAATAGAAAAGTGAGAAAGTTAGCAGAAAAAGCTGTACTATGACCAAAATAAGCAACAGTGTTCCTAAACCATGACTTTTGGAATCACCATTGCTTGTGTCATTTTGCCTTAAGAATGTTCTTTGTTGTATGGTCCAGCAGTAAAACCTCCCTTCTGGCTTACCAGCTTCTGAAGACAAGCACAAAGCTGCAGGCCCAGGGGCGATTCTGAAAGACACTAGCAGAAACAGACAGAAATCCAGCACCTACTATCCATTAGGTGAACTCTTATCAGCAAGGATCTCCGGGCATATTCATTCCACAGATAAGTTATGAATTTTAGGAAAATAAAGCTTCCCCAGAACAACAGTTTCATATTTTACAGTGCAGCGTTATTCCACTCATGGCACATTTAGCATTTGTGTACTGGTATCAGTTAGCCATGCTTTTCCCATGATTTATATGCCCGTGGTAACCTAGAATGGCAGATTCAAACTTTCTGACCACGTTACCAAAGTGAAAGGGAAATGCATTGTAACTCACTGCATGACTTACCATATTTTATTTTTGGCTAAAAGATGCACTCAAAGTTGCATTTACATTGTGTGTATATACATATATTTTATAAATACACACTCTACAATATTTTGGGGGTATCTTACTGTTCGGTCTATCCTATGGTCAGAAAAATATGTTAAGACAACTCAAAGAAAAACAGATCAAACATTTCTATGTAAAATGGGGTTCTAACTTGTTTAAGTCACCCATGGGAAAACAACCTAGTCATGCACGGCACAAGGAATTTGAGACAACTACACGGCAAGAATTAGCATTTATTAACATGTGGATTCATTCATTTTGACATGCCAGAAGGAAAACTGTGTAACAATACAATTAGTTAAAAGACCAGTAACACAAAAAAGAAAAATACAATATGTTACAAACTGCAGTTATTTCCTAGTTCTTTTAAAAAGGTTATCTTCATGTTTTGTTTTATTCTTTGCTTGTTGCAGCCATCTTTTATAAATTGGGTTTTTTTAGGCATTTTCTGAGTATGTATTACACACATACACAAAAAAAAAACCTTTTCTGTTAAACAGATAAAAGTTGGCTGCAACCATAAAAGTGAAAAAACAAAAACAAAGTAACAAATTAGAAATATAAATTCTAATACAATATTTATAAGATATTTATACAGGTACTAGAAAAAATTGCAATGCCACTCCAAATGGCAATTTTCTTTTTCTGTTGTTACTGGTCCTCTAAGAAAGGAAACAAACTGCACTGATGTAAAATTGTCATTTGAGCATGACATCAAAGGACCACTTTTCTTATGTCCTTCCTTTCTCAAACATCCCTTAGCTGTCAGAAAATATTGAAAAGGTATCTGCTGCACAATACTCCGTAAGCATTGGGAGTGTCACAAACAATTCACAAATGCAGGAATTTTAAGAATCATAAAATTAGGTTTAGACTTATTATTTGTCAATGGCCATTTAAGATTTTCAGTAAATAAACTAAAAAGAAGGATATTATAAGGTTTATATCAAGTATAGTGAGGATCCTTATTCATTTAAAAATAAAATAAATGACTTTTTCATTATTTCAACACTCAATGGTATGGGAAAATAAAAATGTATGCTCTAAATCAAATTGTAGCACGGAAATGGTTAATATCATACAGTAGGCCCTTAACAAGTGTAGCCAAGGGATTCAGGGCTTCTGCGTTCTGAATGCAGAACTACCCAATTGGTCTGTGTTTGGGACAATAAGCAGTTAAGATCTTTACAAAGAAAGGACATACTTGGAAGGCAGCCAGGAATATGCAAGCTTCCTCTTGTAATCAGTCACTGGTGGGTGTTTCTATGGTTATCGCTATGCCGAAAAAACTGGACAGAAAAGGAGGTGTCATGAATACCTCAATCAAGTGTCTAATTTAAGTTCACACCATTTAGTCTGGCAATTGAAGGGGAGAATTTTGCCTGAAACACAGTGCACAAGGGGGAGTTGAGAGTTTTCAGAATGCATTCTCTTTTTAATAGAAGGTTATATTTATAAATAGAAATACGACTGATAAGAAAGTAAGGTTCACAAACACAATATTAGTTTGATGGTACAATAAATAAGGACATCACCCTAAGATGTGCTGGTAAGAAAACTTATGAATAGAAATACAACATGATTATCTCTTATGATGCACTGCTGCTCAGACTGAAAAGAAAAAGAAAAAAAACTATACATGCCATATATCCAACATGAAATGCCAATTTAACAAAGCATGCTTTAACTACTTAAACTGTCACCCGACTCCAACATCTGGCTTTTATTACTACCAACTCTGAAGAACAAATCATCCAAAGTGTTCAGCCTAAAAAAAGAAAACTCCAAGGAAAGATCGAACTAAAACCAGAGAAAACCCTTTCCTTATCGCTGTTACTACACAGCAGTATTCAACACACCTTTTTCAGTGGACTTGAAGAAACATGGTTGGGAGCATTGAGCAGCCAAAAACTGCAATTTATTCATTATTAACAATTGGGGGTAAGAAAACATGCAGGCATAATCATCACGGGAAATATGTACATAAGTGTTTGCACATCATTGGTATAATAATTTTTAAAAAAAGCTTCAGACTCATGATGCCTATTTCAGTGAACAAAGTGCTATTTTAGAAGAGTTAATACAACATAAAAATAAACTCATTTTGAAGAAGTCAAAGGTAAGTAATAAATGTTTTGAAGTGCAGTTACAATAAAACTGAATATTCTTTAAATGCAAATGAAACATACCAAATAGATTTCAAAATCGCATTGTTATGAACCTTATTTGATAAGCATCTTCCTATTGTACAGCTCACTATGCTCAGAATATTTATTACAGTAAAGTTTCTTTATACGGAAATTTACATAGGTCAGGTAATCACAGCACTATTTTCCCTCCTGTTAACTCAGATCAAAAAGGCAATTAGCAGGTTAGCAGTGGTTCCTATTTGACTGGGTTTGAATGTGATCAGTTTGCAAGCAATACATCCCTGCCAATTGTTTTTCGCAAATGCTACCGATTCTCAGATTGTTGCCATTAGCTGGCATATGCACTTCCAATTTTTTTTTAATGAACTCTACATTTGCCAGTAGACTACAAGTTCTGAAATGTTCTGGGAACAAATATACTTGTCCTGTCCTAAAGCTTACACATGCCATCACATGGAAACACGAAAGCACTGCAGATTTTGTGTTTTGAATTTCCAGTTCAACAGCCTGGAGCTATACTAACCAATTAGCCACATAGCTGGTTTTCAGTGTACTTTCATTGGAAGAGGAAGGAAGCTTTCATACTTTACATATGTAGTACTATACCTTAGAGAGAAGCATTTCTCACCAGTAGATGTTTCATCTGAAGCTAGAAGATTTATTACACAGCACTGGAAAACTGCACCAGGAAATGTGTGTGATATAATTGCTAAACAAGAGAAGAAAAAGCTTCCCGACTGCTACTTGTTAAGCAGTGTGCTGACCTTTTGGCTCATCAGTCCATGTTTGCGTAACATTCCTAGAATGCAGGAGATTAACTAGTGCGCAGGCGTTACATTACGCAAAAGTGTCCGGGGGATGGTAGACTTTCATGGAAAACTGGCCAGTACGTCACACACACACACACACACACTTCCTGGTGTGGGAGTTCCGATCAATGATTTAATCAATCATCCTGCGTCATATGAAACAACTACTGGGGAGAAATGCTTCTCACTAAAAGGTATAGTACTGCATATTTAAAGATGTAATCTGACTATAGTTCCCCTTTAAAGTATACTTATCAGGTCCACTTAAAAGGCTGTTTTTAAAAAGCAGGGAGTTGTCTTAGCTGAATACTAAAAACATTCAGTTAAGACTGTAGTAAAAGAAGCAAACTATCTGCTACTTTTCTGCTCCCATGCCCAACTTGAATCTCAAGTTGGACTGGGTGGGGCTAAATGATTGACATTAGAGTTTATCCAATCAGATTCCTTAAATCAGACTCTAGAAAGGATTTGATTGGCTAAGCTATAATGTTGATCATTTAGCCCCGCCCAGTCCAGTCCAACTTGAGATTCAAGATAGGCATGGGAGCAGAAAAGTAGCAGATAGTTTGCTTCTTTTACTACAGTCTTAACTGAATGCTTTTAGCATTCAGCTAAAACAACTCCCTTCTTTTTAAAAACAGTCTTAAATGGACCTGACTGGTATTCTTTAAAGGGGATCTATAGTCATATTACATCTTTACATATGCAGTACTATACCTTTAGCTTTTAGAATTCTGCTAAGACAACTCCCTGCTTCTTAAAAACAAACTGTCTTTTAAGTGGAACTGACAGGTCCACTTTAACTATTTTCAAAATGAATCTCAAATCCTACCTTTTAGAGTACTAGCACTATTTTTAAAGTCACTTGCCTAAATGTTTATTAAATTTAATTGATTCTGATGAGGATAGGCAATTATGTAAAATTATCCAGAAATTATAGATCCTGCATTTATTACCCTCTTTCTTGTGTAAGTTCTCTTTAACTTAGAGCATCGGTTCTACTGAGTAGAGCCCTCCAACCTCTTATCTTATTATCTAACTAGTGGTGTATTTCAATAAACCATTTATTTACTGCACTAGTACTATTTTACCACAAAACTAAATTTGATGCTGCATACTGCATTTAAAGAAAATGTTCATTAAATAACACTGTGGTATGTTTCTGAAAAATTACCTAGGAAACCAGTGTGTTTTCCTATTTGTAAATATTAGAAAGACATTTATTTATATGCAACAGCTGGCTCACACTTTACTACTTCATATTATTGTAATATAGATTATATATACAGACGTATATACACAATGGATGAAATTTACTAAAAGTTGAAAAAAATATTTTACTGTGAAAATGGTTAAAAAGGTTGAAAATTACATTTTTGACCTTTTCACTCCCCCATCCGGTCTTCAGGCAAAAAAGCACCAAAAAAAATGGGGGCGAAAAGGCCCAAAACATAATTTTCGACTTTAGTAGATTTCGCATCTATTATATACCAGTAATTAAAAACAAAAATTGTATACCTTCATACCAGAGCTTTTTTTAAGTAGCTCTTTAACAGATGCGGACCAAAGCATAATATCCCTTTAACAAACAGATCTATAAAAAGAAAACATTTAAGTAAACCACATTACACCAAGGCTTACTTCTCTTGATAATAATGAGCTATGTAACAGGAGATACACTGCTCTTGGCAATATATAGTTTATTTAACTAATAAAGAAAATAGTCTAAATTATTTACACCATTATCCCCATAAAACCAAGAGCAAAATTTACTAAGGTCAAAAAGTATTTGACTTTTTTGCTCAAAATTTTTACATACACAAGAAAGAGTGTAATGTATTTATGTATAATTTTATTTATAAAGCAAAGCAAATTTATGCAGTGCTGTACAATGCAGCAATACAAATATAATAAAGGCATGGGAAAAGTGCATTACACAATAAAAAGTATAATATCACAAAGGATACTTCACTACAACTGCTAGGTTGTGGTTGACACAAGAGGTTGGAGGTCCCTGCCCCGTAGAGCTAATAAGCGCAGAATCTATAATTCCTGAATTATTTTACATAATTGCCTACCCTCATCAAAAATATGGCCAAAAAACAGGCAAAAAAAGTCAAAAATGTACTTTTCAAACATAGTAAATTTTACCCCAACAGTCTGAAATAAAATAATCTGTGCTGTTACTATTTTTCCCTCCCAGAGCACAGTGGCATACTTTCGGGGCCAGTATCACTAAGAAACTGAAATTGTCCAAATTGCTTTACACACAGGTAACATTTATTATGCAGTTTAAATCTGATATTTCTTTATAAGGAGTTATAAGCCATAAAATAAATTTACATTACCTAAAGTTACAATAAAAAAAATAAAAAAAAAAATGACTACTTGAATGTATGTTTAGGCAGTAGATCAAATATGGCTGCAATGAACATGCAGAAATCAGCAAAAAATTTTCAGGACTGATTTCAGACAAGCATATATGGTGTTAAGGGCACTTACAAGAAAAGGGGGGGGGGAGAGGGGGACTGGATTGGTATTCCTACATTGCACTGGTAAAAATTTTATAATGTTTGCTATGAAATTTTAAATACATATTTATAAAGTGCCCCTGAAAGCCCAATATGTCTACAATATACAAATAAATAAAACATTAAATATAACAGGTTTATAAGTACTGCACTGATTTTTAACGTACCAAACTATATCTAAAGCAATATTGGTTGTGCAAATAACACTATTTAAGATGAGAAAATATTCTTTAAGTTCATTTTACCTATACATTTGTGACTTAACACATTACCGGCTAAAGGTGCCTTCGAATCTATTATACATGTTCCACAAGTAATGATGTATTTAGGAAGCAGCAGTTTCACAAAACATAATTAATGAATCAAGCTGCTTCAAATACTTTATATCAGCTCAAAGCACTTTGATCTGCACATGAGCCACTCAAATGTGACGCAATGAGATTTTGTCAATGACTTTCAAAATAGGCAAGGTGCAAGGGAGTTTTCATAAATTTTAACGGCAATTTTTTCAATTAGATTTTTTTTTTTTTAAGTTTTTTTTCAAGGTTAACAATTCTGCAAACCTTAAATGCTAAAAATCACAGACACAATTGGGAGAATATTGCTATTAGGTAGTGTCTGCACTATTTGGTACTAGAATATATGTTGAGGACAACAAGTACAATTCCCAAAACACAGTACAGGTGTATGTAGAAAGGAAAGCCAAAACACAGTACAGGTGTATGTA
>WMED01011571.1:0-15198 GCA_019650415.1 Pipa parva
CGCCGCGCCGCGATGCCCGACGCTGGAGCGGACCGAGCGGGTAAGTATCGATCCTTACAAGAACTGGATGGACTTGTGTCTTTTTTCAGCCTTATAAACTATGCTACTATGATTTGATTTATGTTAAAGAACCCGACACCTTCATGTTTCCCACTGTGGGATTGTATGCTATTTAGGGCTCCTTTCTTCTATACTGTGCCAAGTCAAGGAACAGGGAATTATATTCCTGACACATATACATATATCCTTGACTAATATGCTGGTTAACAAAACACTAGTTTCTATGAATAACTTTCTTAGGACACATGCAACAGATAAACTAAAATTAATTATTTCCATTTTACAGAGATTGATTTGTCTGCAAAACTTAAATCTGTGGTGTCTATAGGACTTAAACAAAGGCTATATTCTGCATTTAATCATGGAAACAATTTGTAATTATAAATAGGTATGTCCCCAAGCATGCCAAGATGATTGGTTATATTTACCTTTAAAACAAAATATTATTTGACAATGATTACAGCACTGTTATGTCTATGTTTATACAGAGGTTTGACTCCCTTATGTGAAGACAAAAAAATCTTTAATACATCATTTCCCTGTAAGTGACTTATACTGTATCTCAGCTTATATTTATGGGACATTTCACACTGTGTTTCTATATATATATATAAATATGTGTAAACATTTTCCATTTTTTATTTAAATAAAATAAATTTTTGACAACATTTTACATTTTAAAAGAATCAAGACTGGACCACAAGTGAGAGATCAGTGTGAATCATAAGATGTGATTAGTCACATTCAGTGCTGCTCTCTGCGTAATATTCATTGTTCTCTGTGATTACAAATTCCAAAATCAAATTCATTAAAAAATAAATAAGCAAAGGAAATAAAACAAACATTGTTGGTTAAGTACTCTGTATAAATGGATCTGAATAATCAGAATGCTTGGGCAGAGATGTGGCAACTGTAAGTGTAAGGTTATGCATATGTCAAGGAAAATACGTGTCAAAGTGATTTACTAGATGGGAAAACACTAGGGAAAAACAGACACAGAAAAGCATTTAGGAATTTTAGTTGACAGTAAACTTGACTGCAGTAACCAGTGTCAAGTAGCTGCTGCCAAGGCAAATAGGATCATTGGATGCATCTAAAGGGGAATAGATGCACATAGTTCTATCATGTTACAAATCACTTGTCAGACCACACATGAAATATTTGTACATTTTTTAGCACCAGTGCAGAAGAAAGACATAGTATAGCTTGTGCTGGTTCACGAAGGGGCAACTAAAGTTATAAATGGAACGGGTGGACTAAAGTACCACGAAAAAAAAATGATTAAAACTGAGGTTATTTAGTTTAGCAAAAAGATAACGTAGAGATGACCAAACCAAATAACAATGTATGAATATAGCCAGTACAGAATTCTCTCCAATGATGTGTTTATACAAAGGAGCGTCAATATAACAATCAGGCATGATGTATGACTAGAGGAAAGAGGTTTCTGTATCAACGTGGACTAGGATTCTTTACTGTTAGAAAGTGAGTCTAGTATCAGGGCGAAATGTATTAATCTCAAAAAAGCCATTTTCGCTTTTCCGAGTTTAGTAATTCGGGAGAAGGCTTTGAAGTATCTTGCGGGAAGTATCGCGAGATTCGCCTCAATCCATGCTTGCTGTGAAAAACTTTTTTTTATTAAATATATCTATGGAAAGGTAGATACTGTATCGCTATCCTTTCCATGAATATATTCAATAAAAAAAAGCAAGTAACAATCAAGGCAAATCTCGCGATACTTACCTCGAGAAACTTCACACTTTTCTCCCGATTATACTCAGAAAAGCCGAAACGCCTTTTCCGAGTTTAATAAATTTCGCCCTGGGGATCTCTCTGCAGGACGAAGCTGTCATAGTGAATTCACCAAAAGAATTCAAAAGGGGCCTGGATGCCTTCCATGAGTGTAGTGAATATTACAAGTTTTGGCTATTAGACCCCAAATGATAATTTGGGGTCAGGAAGCAATTTTTTCCCCAAGTTAAGAATTACTGGCTAAATTTGTTTTGTGAGTTTTTTGCCTTCTCTAGATAACAGGCTAAATTTAAATTGGTCTTTTTTTCCATTTTAAACTATGATAGTATGTTAATGTGAAATAGGAGTTGACTATGAAACTTTTTAAACTTCGTGAGTATGTTTTATAAGTTTGAATAAAGTTTGTACATACTTGTAATAACAACTGTTGTTTGTAGTCCCTGTATGGGGCCTGTTCTACCTGTTCCTTCCTTATTTGTAATCTTCTTGTACTTGAACTCTAGAGAGCTTCTTCCCAGTGATTCTTTCTTCATTGGGTACATTGTACAGTTGTTATGAGTTTATAAATTATAATGTACAAGTCCGGTTTTCTTTTATAGCAGTCACATACCCAGCCAGCCATCTCTGGAAGTCTCCCTATCTCGCAATAATAAATCCCTGAATCATTTTCCTTAATTTCTGTTATAATACTGTTTTGAGATCAGTTTTGATTAACTGTGTTTTTTTTTCCACAGTAAATAAGTTAAAATAAATTGTCAGTTCTTCACTGAATAAATGGGACCATTAAACCATAATGAGGAAAAAAAATAATGACAGTTACAAATCCCATAATGTTGTCTGGCTACTATTTGCAGTTGGTTGACCTGCTGATTGGAATCTATTAATAAATCTAGTAGTAAATATATCAGTGTTGGTCTAATTCCTACAGGATCATATGGAACAAATGCGAAACAGCTTTTGGTCTCCAGAGTCTAAACTCCAGTGATTTTGTTCAGGTTGCAAAACACATTTTATAAACATATAAAGTAACGTTTCTTGTCTAGCTTTGGGACTTATTAAGTAATCAAGTGATTGTCAAAGACACATCTTCTAACAAACTGTTCAGGGACTTTGTTTCCAATGTGCTCCACTGGCAATATGAGGTCAGGATTTTTTTTTGTTTCTTTGTTTCTCTTGAAAGCAATAGTTTCATAGTTCCATCAGTATTATCTTCAACCAGTACCTCTATAAACCAATATCGGTATTTCACTCTGGAGTTTCTACTATTACAGACCGGATAAAGTAAGAGACGGAACATGTTATCTTCACCAGTTAATGAACATATTTCAAGAGTAAATAGTGAAATGAAAATAAATATATGTAAAAAATAGAAATAAAGAAAAATATATTCCATTACCGCAATGACAAGTTAGTTATTGGATCAAACGTTAAAATCATATGCTATTAAAAATAGCTCCCAATACAAATGGGTCCCTACTGCATTTCTGATGTAACAAAGGGGAAAAATTAGGTAGAGAGTGGGGGCATGTTATACCAACTCCCTTAGATGAGAGGGAAAGGAATGTACAGTAAGTAGATCAAATAGATGACAACTGACCAGTGCCTGTAGGTAGACATATGCTGACTGCTGATCTGCCATGATTTTTCTGGGAGGAAGAAAGGCTTTAATTAATACCATAATAGTACCAAGCTATATTAAAATATATATATTACTTTTCCTTTACTAAAATTATACGCCGTTGATGTAACCCCTAATGCCCCCCAATCTTTCTTTACTGAAAAAATGCAAACTTTTTTTTAATGTATTTGTTTTAAATTAGTAGTATTATCGTGGAAAAAAGTTTTTGCTGTATCCTTAAAATTATGTATAATGTTAATTAAAGTAGATTAATGCTAAAAAAATATTTATTTTTGACCTAAAAAGATTTATAGGACTTTTGGTGCCTAGAAAAATAATCATTTTCTAGCTTCCTTCTTACTGCTAAAGCAGTCCATCTCCATATAACCATGATACAAGCTCTCTTTATCACAGATATACAAGATAACAGATATTATATACAGATAACAAGATATATAGCCTAGTGAGCTTATCAATACAATATTTCAGTTAAGGTAAATTCAGAGAGGGAAATCCTATCCCTTGCTCTTCCTGCCCTGATAGGCTGAGAATCTGTCCTAGAGACTGCGGGAGTCATTGTCAAAAGTTCAAATAGTCATGTGGAGGTCTGAATTCACATCTATTTGCCACTTCCCCATGTTTGCTTATTGAATATACTCTGGGAAATGGTGAATACGTGACCAGTTTTTTGTGTCTACGATAGTCGTGAACTTACGGAGCTCCTCGCATCTCTTTGGGTGCACATACATAGGTACTTCTACTATTGACCTGTTTCACCTCGCCATTCCAAAGTAGCAAATTGAGGGGTTTATGGCTTGGCATACACAGGTACTTATTGACTAAGTGGAGGAGTATGTCAAAGTGGTCAATGTAACTAGGTGAACTGCTCTAAATTCACCTGTTTGACTTTACCATTTCAAAGTGGTGAATTGGGGGTTTGATGACAGGGCTTCAGTGTTGTGTAAGGTGACTATTCATTCAAAAGTGATAATGGCGACTGTGACTAAGTCACAACATGACCTAGTGACAAGGTGGCATAGAAATAGACAGAATATTCACAGAATACATTTAGTGGGATTTGATGACTGTCCTTCACTTGTCAAATTCGCCTCACTCCGCATGACTTCTCATCCTATTTCTATCCGCCTGACTATGCCATACTACGCATCCGACAGTGACCTCCGCTGTCTGCTTGTTTGACAAGTGTATTCCCCACATAGTCAATACTGAGAAGTGAATTTGTGTCTATTTCGGCGATGTGACTCAAATTGTAGCAAGGTGAATTTGACAGGTGAATTCACCCTTTTGACAATGAGACCCTGTGTCAATAGCAGTCCGCCTGTTTAACAAATGTATGCACAGCTTAATCAATAATGAGAAGTGAATTTGCAACTATTTTGGCGATGCAATTCAAATTGTAGCGAGGTGAGTTGACAGGTAAATTCATTCTTTATTCAATAAGGCCTAAATACTAGTGAAGAGGCTGATACAAAGAGTTATTGATGGGAGGAAAGACCACTGGGGTTGCAGTCTAGTATATCCTGCAGTGGAACATCTCCTAAGGCAAGGAGGATTCCTGAAATGTCTTGGTCATAAGGGTAGTCAGGATAGAGGAGAGCTCTGATCTACAGAAGTACATGAAAGGCTAGTGCAGAGGTTTGCAATCTTTGTAGAGGGAGCCACTTCACTCCCTCCTCCACCATTGAGAAAGGCTTCTGGAGCCACAAAGGGGGAGGAGAGCCTATGCTCCCGATCACATGACCTCCTGACGTCCCATCACAAGATACGTCAGAGGTCATGGGTGAGTGGGCGGGTGACCAGATGAGAGCCACATAATGCGGACCACTGGGCTAGTGCATAGAATTCAGAATGCAGAATGCATGGGTTGACATTCCACACTCAGGGAACATCTGGAGTGTAAGAGTAGGGGATCTCAAAAGACATTATGCTGCACAGAACCTCTGAAAAAGGAAAACCAGCTTGTCATACCCAAAGGTAAAGCTGAGCTGCAACTACAGCTGTAATACTTTTCTGTACGTCATTAAACATTTGTGAGTAAATAATCCCCTGCTTGTAAATATTAATAAATGTTACATGAAAGGTGCCAATATTAAATATGTTGTTTTAAGTGTAAACAGGGATTGGGACCCCCAGCGCCACTAAGTTTTGGCTGGCTCCCCACACCACCTTTGGGCATTTAGCACTGCAATGTAACCATACTGACACACACGCTCAATTAGCCCATTAGTATCCACATTTTTTTTGTTACTCTTTGCTTTTATCTCAGTCTTATGATACTAAAATACTTTACAATATTCTACCACTATTGTGTATCTCTTTGTGCTTATAGTTCTAAGATCTTCTGGTGAAGTCTCTTTGCTGAAAACTACTTTGGACTTTGTTTCATATGAACTCTAATTAATACTAAATAAACTCATAGAGGTGATTTATATTTATTTTTACATCTTGATAGTAGCAAACTCTGTCTTTTCATCCCCACTAAGGGGGTTATTCAGGAAGCTCCGAAGTGAGGCGCGTAGTGTTCGCCTCACTTCGGAACAACTGACATGCGCATGCTGATGTCCTGCACGCGGACATCAGCACGCGCATTAAAGGGATTCCCCTCCCGGCGAGGAGACTCGAGTGCTCTCGCCGAGAGGGAATCCCTTTAATGCGCATGCTGATGTCCATGTGCAGGACATCAGCATGCGCATGTCAGTTCCGAAGTGAGGCGAACACTACGCGCCTCACTTCGGAGCTTCCTGAATAACCCCCTAAATCTTGCGAATTGACTCATCTTATACTTTTTCTCTTAACTATATTTTCTCACTGTTTTGTTAATATCCGTTTATGCTCATAATCAGCGCTAGACTGGCATTTTCCTAGAAGGGTCGTTAATTTTACTTGTGTAATCCACCTTTGTGTAAAATAATTTCTTGACATTTAAACATGAAGCCCTGCCTCCCTGCACATCTGAGGGTATGTTTATTTTTATTTGTATTACACCTTAATTTACTGTTTACAGGACTTTTCTAATACACGTTGGATAACTATGTCGCTAGCTGCAGCTTTACACCATTTTTACATATTATTTTACTTTATTCGTGCTTTAAGCGAATTGACGTTGCAGTTCAACTTTTGTGATTGCATACAATTCTCAACCATAATCGTGTCCAGTGGTTCCTGCAATAACAATCATTACTTAACATCATTTACTATTTAACACCTTTTGATTCTACTAATTTGGTTTCTTACAGCCACCATACACACCTCAGCCTAACCATGTGACGATCATCACATGGTTTCACTTTAGCCCTGACTCATCTACCTGTAACTGGTATTACTATACTGCACGTGCAGGAATCGAATGGCACATTTCAGTCTGTTATTTCATTATACATTTTACAGGCACAGCGGCTTGCCACATGGCTTTCCTGTTAAGTGAAACTATAAATGTTTGGTTTGTGTTTGGCACCGTACCTATGATTAAGTGCCCAGCACGAAACGCGTAAGGGGGTGCCAATCTTTCTTTTGTTTTTACCTATTTGTAACTGGATCCTGTTTTAACTAACATGGAATAAAATTTTGATGTTTTTACTTGTGGGAGTGCTGGAACATCTATCTTTATCGTATTACAGAGGCAATTCATTCCAAGCACCCTATTACTTTACAAGCCTTCACTACAGAGAATCTTTTTGCTTACGATATTGGGATTGAGCAACCACAGCCATTATTTTTATTTGAGGTGATTTGCTATCCTTCAGTAAATATTTTTCTGTTGGCTTAATAATGATTTGCCTGCTTAATCTGGGCAGGTATTAGAAATAATATTCACAAATTCCTGTTCCAAAGTTATTATCCACTATCTTTCTAGATTATCCCAAATCATATATTTAGTTTTACATTTTGCTTTATTAATATTATTTATTCTTATATAGCACTACTATTTTACACAGCGCTTTACAGAGATTCATCATTCATTTCAGTCCCTGCCCCATGGAGCTTACAATCTAGTTTCTCACACACAAATGTATGTTTTTGGATTGTGGGAAGAAACCCACTCAAGTGCAGGGAGAACATACAAACTGCATGCAGATGAAGTCTAGGGTGGAATTGAACCCAGGACCTCAGTGCTGCAAGGCAACAGTGCTAATTGCTGAGCACTGCTTACCATGCCAAATCAACATCTGAAAGTTCTTCAGGATTCTTCCCGTACTCTTAGTAGACTATAGCTTTCTTTACTTGCCATCCACAATTTCCTCAAGACAAAATACTCTTGCACATATCTTGCCTTTGTGGTGTGCAACTGTTCCTGAAGGTACAATAGCCACGCATGGCAATGACAGTGGTTAAAGGAGCTTCTTCTGGCATGGGTGCATCACAGGGAGGAAATGGGGGCACTCTGTTGGTCTGCCACACATGGTGCCTCCCACACTATGGCTGGCCCTGGTATTAACATTTTGCATAATTAATAACCATAAGCACCCACTCACCATAATTGTTTTTGTCACATATACTGTATATTCCTGTGACCCTCCTACTTTTCTGCCATTTATATACTTACAGTTGTTTGTAGTCAGTCAGTTAACACACAGTGGCAAACTAAAATGAAAACTGTACTATTGCCAGGTAAACCAGGGCTGTGCATTAGTAATCCAGAACAATCCACAAGCAATCCAAACAGAGGTTGGTGTCAATGGCCAATTGAGGGGGAATCATAAGCTTGATCAGAGGTAGCAGTCCCTTGGCAATATAAGACCATTAAGGGGCAATGCATGGACAATGTGGGTTAGTGAAGGAGTAAACTGAACTTTGTAGGGACAATCTAGGGAGCATTCAGAAGCTGTAAAGATGAGCCCATGCAGAGAGAAATCTGGGGCAAAAAAGACTGCTATCTGTTATTGTGCAAGGGCAATTTAGGGCCTATTAAGGGTGCAGTTCAGGCATCATCAAGGGTACCAATCTGGGGATGCACATAAGCCTATTTTGCTTAGTATCAAGTGGCATGTGACCTCAGCATTTCTCACAACCAACAGCTATTTCCACTGCACAAATTCCACTGGCCACCAACTAGTTATATAGCACTATAGATTAGGAATACTGAGATACAGGACCCAATGTTAGCTAGAGATACCCAAATCACATAGGGATTTATTGACTTAAGGCTGCATATCGCCTGTTATATATAGCTATGAGTTTACATTTGATCACCACTTCCCCATGTTTGCTTAGTAAGCAAATGTTGTGATGTGGAGAATATGCATCTAATCTGGGTTGCATTACTTTTCATGAGTATGAACAGGTAATTCACATATTCAGCAAAGCAGTGGAGTCAATCGCAGTTACGAATTCAACAAGGCATAATGCTCCAAATGGACCTGTTCGAATTCGCCACATCAAAACGGTGAATTGGAGGGTTGATGGCAGGGCTCTGATGTGGCATAAGTTGACTATTTCTTCAAAATTTACAATGGCTCCTGCAACTAAATTTGTCTACAACAAAACTTGAACTGGGAACAAGGTGAGATAGAAATAGATGTTCACTTAGATACAGTTAGTGGGATATGGTGAGGATGACGTCTGCACTTCACTAGGGGAATTCACATGACTTTGCTTCCAACTTCTATTTGACTGACTTTATAACACTATACATGCAACTGCTTCTGTAGAAGTCTGCCTGTTCGACAACTCTATCCACAGCTTTATAAATAAGAAGTGAAGTTTAGACCATTTTGGTGATTCGACTTGAACTGTAGCAAAGTGATTTCGACAGGTGAATTCAGACTTTAGTCAATAATGCCCTATATAGTCTCCACCAGATACAGTGGTCACTCACAGGATTTGTAAAAGTGGAATTTGTTTATTTAATGTTATATTTACATGAATGTGGTTAAAGGTATATTTTTTTATATTGATTCTTACATACTGGCAATATTCATATATTAATATAGCACTGTCACAATTTTGTAGCATTTTCATTTCCAGTATTGTCCCTATTGAATAGTTGCATGAATTACAGGAATTGTTTTTACATTCAGTTGAATGACAGACAATTCTGAGCTCCCAATGGTACTTGGTCGCCATATTACTTAAAGGAAAAGTCTGGCCAAAAAAAAACCACTTCTATTTATTTATGTTAAATACTAACTTTTATTAAATGCAATTTATTATCTATTTAAAAAAAAATAACATTCTTACCTGTAAAGAAGTGCTGTACAGCACTTGAGTGCTTCAGACTCCATCTTCACACTCTGCCGGCGACTTTATAGTGTCCCGAATCTCCCGATCCCTCTCAGAAGAGCAGTCCTCTCCAGCCACACTGATAATGAAGCCCCGCACTGGCATTTTCTATGTCACATGGAAGAGCGTGCACGTGATTACCGCATCCTCCATGGATGACGTGCACGCTCTCCCATGTGACATAGGAAATGCAAAGCTTCATTATCAGCACATATACAGTATAGTTCCTCTTTTGTTAATGTTTTCCTGTGATGTCCCTTGTTATAGATCTTTCCCTTGTACTTGATTTAAGAACTAGGCAGCAGATTCAGCTTCCTGCAGGCGAACTGAAGGGAAATGCTCCACTCTAATTGGTAAATAAGCACTTTTGAAAGTTGGTTTAAAAAAAAAAAATCAGTTTCGGTAAAATCTAAGGGTATTTGATGGTTTTAAAGTTTTACATAATACAGACCGGCCCTTCTCATATTTAACCAGTCCACAGTTATTATTTAAAATTCTAATTAAATTCACCGTATCCCACATCTAATGCTGAAATATAAGTCAATATATTCAAGTAATTAGGTACAATTTTTCATGTGAATAAGTTGGCTGAAGGTCGGAGGGAGTATGAAAATATCTTGTTACCTATTTAGTAAAATAGAATCATTTCTTGGGATTAGAAAAGCGTGACTAGACAAATTTGTAAGGCATTTTTTTCCTCAAAGCAATTTGTCATGTACTTGATGATAAATTAGCCATTATCCATTGACACCATGTTATGCACTAAGGCGTGACAATAATCTACAGTAGCTGTCTACATTATGAAACCATTTTTAAGAATATTTCTCTCTTGCTTAAACTGGACTTTATAACTGCTCCCGTAGAAGGGTGGGGAATATCCTCCACCCCCAATGAATGGGTTAAACGCCCAATATAACAGTTAAACAGAGCAGTATAAACGGGAGATTAATTTAAAAAGGGAACATTAAATTCATTGATGAATATATATATGATATCTAATTACCATTACCATTTCGGAGGAAGTTTTGAACAGAGGTATACAAATTTGCAGATGGGCAATATACAGGTAGGTTATGCATTTTTATCAGGAAGTGCAGGGGTTAACAGGCACTCTGTGAAGACCACCAATCAGTGACTGTGGTATGCTTTGTTTTCACTGTTGGTACCTTTAATCTTACATAACAGATTCCCTACTGTCTGACTCAGCTTGTCAGGGACAAACTCTTGTCTTCTGCATCTGAGTATTGTTCACTACTTGTGTTTCCTACACTGGGATGAAGCCCTGCTTCTGTCTCTACCAGCTCCTATTATCAGCATGAAGCCAGATCAGAGTATAGGTACATGTTAAAGGTTCAGCTTCCAGAAAGTGAGTGTTTCATAGCAGCAAGCTGATTTTCTCCACTTCGCTCTCTACGTAATCATTCATGGGTCTCCTTTGCTATCTTGTTTAAGACAGGAGCTTGTTCTTCTTTTTACTTGCCAGTTGGTTTTCATTCTTGAAGATTGTACATTTGTTAAAAGGCCAGTACACCCAAATCATGTAATGTACTTACACTAATAATAGTTAGTCACACTATCCCTACAAAAGCACCCGTGGCTCTACCTCCTTTTCCCTCTTCAAGGTTTTCTTATATCCCTGATCTTCCATTTTAAGTTTTAAATTAAAATCTTACCTCTAGCGCTGGTTTTCATGTCTATATTTAATATTTATGCAACTATTTATTAAAAATGTATATATTTTTTATTTATTATCTTATTTAATTGGCACCTATAGCCAAATGAACTGTCACTTTATGCTACGGGACTTGTTATCCTCCTGTTTATGTAATTTTCCTCCTATTCTGATTGTAAGCTCTGTGGGGCAGGGACCTTCATCCTCTTGTTTCAGTCATTTACGGCTGAAACGCTGGTGGAATGCATATGCGTTCCACAGCCTCAAAAAAACGGAATCAACGTTTTTAACGCAATTCCGGTTAGAAAAAAGTGAAAGATAAGAGCCCTTTAGTAAATGTAACAGTAGAAGCATGAAATCCACCTTTCCACCTATTCCTTCCCCTAACCTATTTCCACAATCTCTCCCTATTATGTACATACACAAACAAGGGATACCAATAGAAAATTGTGGACGATGACGTCACTTCCGGTTTTCACTCAAAAAAAATGTGGCGGGAAATCTGATTTAAAGGTATATAAGTCCATCTAAGGACAAATACACTCCCTTTTGTAGAAAGAACTCCCTGAGGAAGCTGAAATAGGCAAAACGTGTTGGAGGAACTCTGGAAGAATTCTAAATAAATTGCGAATACATTTGATGAGCAATTTTAGTTCTTGCGAAATGTGAGTGTGTATATACATTTTATTGTAATAAAAATTGTTTGCTATATTATACTATTGCGAGCTTTTGTGTTGGGAGGATATCCCTAACAGCTATTCCCACCAGAGAGAACAGGATTAAAAGGAATCTTCAAGACCACATCTGTGATTTTTGATTGAAAAAGGGAGTAATTGCTGTTTTGAAAGGAAGATATTTGACATACAAGGCTTTTAATATCAAAGTGCTCTGGTAAGCACATAAATTTGCTTCCTGGTGGATTCACGATTTTTACACAATATATGTGCGTATTTTTTCTAATTATCATCTTTGCTATTCACTTTGAAGTACTCAGGTGTTTGATATTTTTGTATTACACACTGTCCTAATTGGGCTTTTGGGACTTTTCTATTCCTACGCTTTTATCTTGGTTAATGCACTATATAGTGCTTTTTTCTTTTTTGCACCTCTTTTTTAGGTAGCCTTTTTGGCTATTGTTCAAGATACATCATCCACATCAATCTGAAGAGGTTTTGCAAGGAGATTTTTAGTTCTTTTTTGGAGAGTTTCATTGGACTTACTTTCATATTTTATTTGTTTTATTTCTATTTGTGGTCTTCACATTATTAGCGCTGTTAACACTTTTGGTTTTTTAAAAAGTGATGTCACTTGCCAGTGTTTTTCCCTGGCGTACAGGTGATGATGAGTGATGTCATCGAGCTTCCATTGAGGAAGAGCTCTGCCGGGGTTATCCTATCGGCAAGCGAGTGCTCCTTCAGTATAGACTGTGGATCCGACCTGAAAACTGTCATGTCAGGCTCATGGCCCGCACTGGAGGAGCACTCGCTCGCTGGGGAGATTGAATATAGCAGTGGTGGTGATGGCGTGCGGCCGTCAATCTGAAATGGAAGGTGGACCTAACAGAAAAACTCTACAAAGTCTGCCACTATCAAGTGATCAATATTTATTGATACTGATTTCAATAGCTGGAAAGTTCTTTGAATGCTTAACTCTGGATAAATAATATTTTTTATTATGTAGGTATCGCTTATTTAGAAAGTTGTTATCGCGTTGATGCATTTGTTTTCCATCAAACAAGTTGTTTTTGATCTTATAAAAATCAACTGAAACCTTTATAAATAAATGTATTTATGCACATAATTGTGACAAATCTTATGGTATTTACTATTGGATGAAATGTCAGAATCTCTGTAAAGCGCTGTGTAATATATCAGCGTTATAAAAATTTATAAATACAAAAAAAAAATAAATAAAATTTCAATTGCCTCCTCAGGTCTGGCAAATGGGTGAGGAACTCCATTTCTTAGTGGGACAAAACACTAGGCAATAGTGTTGCAGAAAATAGTTCTGGTTATAGTCTAATAGTAATTAAAACATCTTTATCTTCTTTAAAGCAAAATGATCATTTATCCGATCACCCCATGCAGTCCATACAGAAGACTATTGATATACATGAAATAGCTAAGGGATAAATGTTGTTTATGTGTGTGAAACTATAAAGCCATATTATGTAGGAAATGAAAACCAAGAATGAAATAAAGACAATATATTTAGTTAAATAAATCTGGTAAAACAACTCCATTCAACAAAAGCAAATTCCTTGCGGAGGCATTTTTTATGATAATTTCCATTTAAGCTTCAGTGCACTTTAACCGCCAATAAATCAGCAGCATAAATGCGTTATATTTTCAGAGCAAAAGTAAATAATTTCATAGCAAGCAGGCATTCAAAACTGGCACATATACGATGCATGTTGCTATTAGAAGAAGCAGTAATAGCGGCTTGAGAACACTGAAGCATGCAATAATTAAATACATGTTTAATGGAACTTTCAGATTTCATTACTGTTTTTTTCAATAGCAAAAAAAAAAATAGTTTAACTATTAACATTTCAGTAAAGAGGTACAGTATTTATTAAATACAAACATATTAATAGTTACTGTTAAATAGTTTTTTCATAAGTACATCTGATGTAGCATTGAGACAGTGATGGCCAACCTTTTGAGTTCGGTGTGTCAAAATTCATCTAAAAACAGAACATATTTCGGGTGTGTCACTTTGGTAAAAATTTGGAGGCGTGGCACAAATGGAGCCATAACGTGTGTCAACAAAAACGTCTTGGCGTGTCATAGGTTATTCATCACTGCAATAGGATAACAGTGTCCTCACCATTCATTTCAATAATTTCACCATGTTATTCTGAACAGCTGATAAATCCCATCTACATATTGACTGCCATATAGACTGGAAGTAGGCAATGGCTGTATGCAACCTTATTCTTTCATTAGTATTGCATTCAGGGCGAAATTTCTAAAGCTCAAGAAAGCCGATTTCAACCTTCTCGAGTTTTATCAATGTAAAAAAAACCAGGTATCCGATTGAAAGATATCGATCAATACTTTTCCATCGATTTTACCGATCGAAACTTTTCAATAGATTTTTTTCAGTCCGATTTTTTGATGGAAAGGTAGCCATACTTTACATTAGTAGTATGTAACTGTGCCAAAGGTAACATTAAATTCATTGTTTCATTTGGACGTAGCAAGAAGACCACTACCACACTTAACATCATCGCTTTTCCTCCCATAATGCTTTTTATACACAACCAAGGGGGTTATTCAGGAAGCTCCGAAGTGAGGCGCGTAGTGTTCGCCTCACTTCGGAGCTTCCTGAATAACCCCCCAAATCTCCTGTTCCCTATACAACCATAATGACCCATCCCTGTCTCCCCAGCAGTTTGTGACTACATGGCTAAACAGATCAGAACCTCGGATAACATCTGATCCAAAGTCTAAAGAGTTAGGGTGCAGACTTCTAGAGTTGTACAGCTAATAAGAAAGTAAGCTAACTGTGCCTACCATTAGATATCCCTGTGCCTACCATTAGATATCTCAATGCAGCTATCCATTACAACCTTAATTTCATTATTAAAACTTTATTCCCTAATTTTTACAGTATATATTGGATCTAGGAGACTATTCCACCTAAGCCAGGGAACATTTTCATGGTAAGAAGCCAGTGGTACCTAAGAAAGGGATTCCATTTTCTTTATCCTTAAAACTTACATCAATTTCAAATTAGCACACTTAAGCAACACAAAATCTCAATGTTATAGGTCAGGGGTGGCGAACCTTTCTGGCACGGAGTGCCAAAAAGATGACATCACTCACCAGCGTGTCACCTGAAGTGCCGGTGC